>JARGXW010001244.1:0-27941 GCA_029204085.1 Mycena sp. CBHHK59/15
CGTGACCCACCTCGATTTGGCACTCCTGCCATGACCGTGAGGTTGCCTCGCTACAAGTACTTACAGTATCCTGGAATTTCTCAATGCTGTTGTCGTGGAGTTGAAGCATCAGCACCATTACGTCCCTGGCATATACATGCTCCTTGAACTGGCAGTGGGCGGCGACTTGTTCGATAAGATCAGTGTGATCCAGCCTCTCCTCTACTGAAGGTGCCTATCTGACCCTTCACTAATCTCAAGCTCTGGATGTCGGAGTCAGCGACAAAGTGGTGCATTTCTACTTCAATCAACTGATTGTGGGCATGGTATTTTCCTTCCTGATTTTCTCCTATCTTCGCTTTTGACATGCCTATAGAACTACATCCATCCTTTTGCATGACGCAGAAACTCCAGATGACCCCTGATAAACAAAGTTTTCGATTTCCACCCAACCCTGGAAAACCTCTTTCCGCTGATCTTGGCCCCCGATAGCAGCCACAGAGCACCCTCAATGGGCGGTGCGTTGCAGCAGGTGACCCCGAGCGCTTGGAGGCTGTCTCGCACGAGGGACATGAGAGGCTCCGGCAGCAGAGACGCATAGAAGCACATGAGGTGTGGGGTGTAGTGGCTCCCCAATTGTGTTTGCGACTGAGGTATATGTGAAGATTTGGGAAGATACCAGCGGAGAAATGAGCATAGACTAATGACAATGGAATATCTCAGCAATGCATTGGGCAAAACTCTTGTATAGTTATACCTAATGACATGGAATCTAAACTACAGGTTAGTATGAAAGAAACTAAAGAGAACTGGCTACTCACATCTCAGCAATGCATTGGGCAAAACTGAGACGCAAATATTTGCCTAACGGTAAGTAATAGATCGCCGAAACAAATATGAACAAAGACCAAGATAATGTGTCCAATATAATCAAAGGCGAGCCGCTGCATGCGTGAATCTCAACAGTATAGGATTAAAGGGAGATTGAGATGGGTGCTGCAGAATCCACGCACGAATAGCATGAGTGTTTGGGTGAATTGTGGTTGTGAGCCGCCGAGAGCATAGGCTCATCATCGTCATTGCCAGGCGGGTCACTGTGATGCAGATCTAAGTAAGTATGGTCGAGTCCTTCCAGCTCATGGGCATACCGCTGGTCAAAATTGGGTGCTGCCAGATCCATATCACCAGTTTTTGCAGAGATTCAGTCAATTCTTCTGCCAAGGATGCTGCTCCCCGTCAAGCCAGTTGACTTGGTCTACAGAACTGCATTATTAATGCAAGTCACAGTAAAAGAGAGATACACCCGCCGTATACACAATGGGTGCTGGAACGCGTCGGACAAGGTCAGTCCTTCTCTGGGATCGATGGTCAGGAGGCCACAGAGTAGCACTGGGGGTTCACGGGTGAGTCAAAAGCTAGGTGTGAGAAGTGTTAATAATCCCACAGAGTGTGTCGCCGCCGAAACGGTTCCATGGCTCTTCTCTAAAGATTTCCCCCATCAGATACCAACAGAACTCTGGGCTGTGTTGTGTTGGCTTATCCCACGGGTCTGACATAGGTGGAATGAATATCAGCATCACGAAGATAAGGAGGGCCTCACTTCCGGCCAGGAGAGTGTACAATATGACACCAATTCCCCATACATTGATTGGCTCAATGTTGTATGGTCCATCAATATTCAACTAAGAAGAAATGAATCATTGGAAAAGGGAAAGAAGCGCAGGAACACACTTCAGGTGCCACATAAGGAAGACTACATGAGTGCATGTGTTTTCCCGGTCTCTTTGAGCTTGAACATGGAGGAGAGACCAAAGTCAGAAACTTTGAGTGTTCCGGCCATGTCGAGGAGAAGATTTTCTGGTCTCAGATCTCGGTGGCATACCCCTTCAATGCATCTTCCACTTCACCCTGTCGGCTTGCTGGTTTTGATACACAATTTACGCAGGGCAATCTGATCTCATGGCGGCAGTTGTGGAGAGCCTTGATCTAGTCCACGCTTGTTGGACCCCATGTCCTACACAGATAGCCGGGGTGATGTTGTCACTTTCTCGAGTTCCACTCTGCCGAGATAATTGGGTATTATCTTACCGATCTATACAAATATCTATCGCCTGTGCAACTATTACACAATGGGGATTTCTACACAACCTTATAAAATTTCCTTGTGCATCGTTGGTGACTTTCTGACTCGATATCCTATTGACTCGAGGATATACAAACTGGATTGGACACACACATTTGATGGGCGGCACATAAAATTCATGATAAGGGACTTCTTTATGTGCTGCTAACATCTGCAAAATTCTCGAGAATATTTGTGTAAATAGATAATCGACCTATGAACAAAACCTACAGCACCACCATATGGATTTGAGTGACTCCTAGACTTAGATCCGGTGATCTCCAAAAATGCAAGAAGGCTGGATAGGCGTGTATGTTAAGAAACATTGGAGAGGGTGATGACAAAAAAAAAATAGTCAAATACAGTCAATTTGCTCAGAATGCATAAGGTCGGTTCCCCTGCCAAATTTTTCGGAACCCTATGCATATTATGACCTCACCTGTACAGTGGGGAAATACATTTTGGTGGATCCAAAATCCTATGCATTATGAGAAAATTTGGCTGGTATGTGTTATGAGCTTATGCATTATGAGCAAGTTGACAGTAGCTGGAGATACAGTTGGATAGCTCATAATGCATAAGGCCGGTGGACACCAAAACCCTATGCATTATGAGCAATATGCATTCCGAGATTTGTCACACAGAGTGACATTCGGGTGACACGGTGTCACATCCCGGAACATTTCGGAGAAAACGATTGTTTTTACCATTTAACTACATAGAGCACCGGCTGTCAAGCTCCTGAAATGTGCCGCAACTTCTTGCTGAGTCATATCTGAGTGATTGTCGACAAAGGCAAAGACTGTCATCCAGTCATACAGCGTGAGACGTTGTCGGCGCGTATCCTTGGGTGGTTTAGCGGAGGTTCGGGGAGCATCTTTGGGAGGTTTAGGCTTCCAGACACCCCGTGTATACGGCACAGTGGGAAGGCCCCGAGGTTTGGAGTTTGGGCTCGGGAGACATGAGGAAAATTTTCGTTTGATGTTTGGTTTGTCTGGTGATTGCAAACATCACGTCCGGGACAGCGATGCCGAGTTTCCCGAGCAGTCCTGACCCGTGATCACGTTCAATTCGCCAAAATGGCTCGCTGGAAGCCCGGTCTGATCGAAATTTGAACCAAAAAAATGCATAATGACCCTCCCAAACCTTATGCAATATGTGTTATGACAAAATTGCATAAAATCCCCGCCCACCGAGTCGGTGGACACCAAAAGTGTATGCATTATGACAATTATGCATTATGACCTAATGCATTGTGACAAATGCAACTGTATCAACATGTAAGAGCTCCAGCTTGGACCTAAGGATATGAAAGTGAGGTTGTAATAAAGCTAAAGGTAGGTCCTCTGTTTGACGGAGTTTGAAGCAAGCCCAGCGAAGGGCTGGAGCTGCGCAGGCTTGCTCCGAACCTAGGAAAGTATGTTCTTGTTTGGCGGCAGGCCGATGATCCGACATCATGTCACTTTTTTTTTTTTTTTTTTTTTTTTTTTTTTGGAGTGTTTGGGATAATGAAATTCAGTCTGCAGAAGCATTCCAAAAGTCATCCGCTGGGTCTACCAGATAAATCCAGTTAATGCCAGGGAAGTTGTCCAGGGAGGAAATGCCATTACGCACAGTACCATAGTGTGGGACTCCAGCCGTAAAAAGTTTATCCTATCCCATTTCTTGGATCATTCAATGTCAATGGCTGTATACCCATAAAACCCCACTTGTAAGTCCAATGTCGGCAGAGCGTCTTTGTTCATTAGTAGACCACTCCATGTTCTTAGGACAAGATCTTTATTCAGTGCAAGATTACCAAATTTCATTTTATTGGTGAGGATTCGATCTCGTCCTAGTGCGGAATTCACAGATTTCAGCCATCTGTTGTGAATCTCAACATCTGTAATGTTATGGTGTGGGTTCTTCAGAACCTTATCATTCCGGATGTTCCAGATTGTGTGCCAGGCCGTGGATACCAGAATGGCAAATAATCGTCCCATAGCAGGGATAATTTTCCCATTTGAGTGTTTAAATCTCACAAGGTTACAACCCAAGATGAGTCCCAGCTGAGGGGGCCAGTTGGAATATTTCATGGCCCAGAGTTCCTTGGTCAGTTGCCAAATTAATTTTGCCCCTGAGGCATCACATTCAAGCACGATGTGTTCCAGGTTCTGAGGGACTCCACATGTTGGGCAGACTGCAATGGCATCAAGATTGTCAATATGTGTCCAGAAGTCGCCGACTCTGAAAATGTTGTGAATCGACTTCCAGAATAATTCGCGGTGAAGTCGTCTCAGATTTGTGGAACGTATAGATTTCCAAATCATTTCATCAGTAGGAGTGTAATCAGAGACTTCATGCACAGAGCAACGGATACGATCTAAGTTGATAAATGTTGCCTTCCTGAAGGGTTCTGAGCATCTGCCTTTAATGATTTTCGTAAAGATTCGTTGTGAGCCTTGTGAGATTAGGATACCCGGGCAGCTGAACATTAAATCGATTTGGGTATCAACCTCAAGCGGAGGGTATGAATCAATACCTGCAGTGACGGGGAAAGTGATTGTTGTCTGCTTGAACTGTGTTCATGCAACTCGCTCATTCAGAGCTGCAAATACTGCTTTGAAGAGCAGGAAACTGGGGTCTAACATGTCATTTTCAGATTTTGTTCTCTCCTTAATTAGTGTTTTGAGCAAAAAGTCGGATGAAGAACATAGCAGTAAGGAGACATTGTGTGGGATTTTCTGCAGCACTGTAAGGGTAGCCCCCAATATTCCTGATTTAAAGTTAAATTTTATATTGGGTTGTCAAATGTGAGGTGGATAGTTGCATCCTCGTTGAGGTCATCCGAAACAATCTTAAATCTTGCCATAATTTGAGGGTTGTACTGACCAGCACGCAGGACCTTGATATGTACAAAGGCTGTTATTTGATCAGGCAGTGGCTCCAATCGGAGGTGTCGTCGTGCCGGAATCTCATTCATTGAATCATTCCCAAAAGATCCGGAAGCCATTTGTGGTGCTGGATAATCTGAAGTTTGGATCATAGGTCATTGGTTTATCAATTTCTACCTCTCCTTGGTTGGCTTCCAATTCCTCTGCCGTCAGTTTAAGCTCATTGCAAAGGTCAGCCATTGGAGCTAACGGATTCCATTTTGGCATAATGCAGTCTATCAATGTCTGGGCGGTCTCAATGCATTTGCCAGGGTGTACGCAATCAAGTTCATTTCGATCTCTGTTGCAAGATGGGCATCCACAGTTTTTACAGGCAATGCCACTACTAGGGTTGATTGCGTGTGGCCGTCTTGCCACCATAGTTCTCCTTGTAGCTATTATGAGGGCATCTTTAACTGTCCGAACCTCATGTTGGTTTCTGAGGCAAGTTGCTGCATCTCTAAGGCAGGCATTTTTATAGGCTGGCTGGCGGACAGCCGGGTGTTTCCATATTGGCATCTCAAGTTGCACATCACGGTCAATTGAGAGTGCTGTAAATTTGAGGTTGAACTCCTGGGCTACAGATATCATACCCTTCAGGTCGTCAGGTATCCTGTCTGACCTGGGGATGGGGAAATGGATGTCTTTAAGAAAATGTTGATGATTTGACCTGGTCTAATATTTAGGTAGCTAGTCTCCAGGTATTTTCTGAGAATGAAGTCAACAAAATAGCACCACGATGGTCGGTCATCTCCTTGGATGAGGTAGAATTGAAGATTCCAAAGATGGATTGCTTTGTTCCGAGAGGATATATCCAAAATTCCTTTGCCTCCTTGATCAACTGGGAGGATCATTGTCTCCAGTGATACTCTGGCTGTTTTTCCTTCCCACAAGAAGGACCGTATCAATTTTTCGAGTGTGTCCTCAATGTCCTTTGGCATCCCTTGGACTCTGGTCAGATACTGTGTTCGACCCCCGATTACCATACTAATGATGTGACACTTCCCTTCCAGAGTTAGGTGTGTTGCTTGCCAGCGCATGAGATCGGTATTGATTTTGTCTAGGCAGAGGGCCATGGTGTAGTATAAGGGATGTTATTTCCGATCCATGCACCTAGCATACGGCAGCTCTCGCTGTCAGGAACAATTCTAATAGTTGTGTTGATGTCACCAATGGGAGTGATCATTGATTCGTCTTTCTCCTATGACTTTCTGACGATAGGAGGACCTCCCAAAAGGAAGGAGCACTGTTTTATGCTCATTAAATTTTGCAGTTGATGCAGCACACCAGAGGCGTAGAACGCTCCACAGAGTTTCCATGGAGTCAGTGGATTTCAAGTAGATTGTGGTGTCGTCAGCAAAAAGAGATACCACTAGAGTCTGTTCTGGGAATTACCACTCCCTCAATATCGGATTTCCGCAGCAGGCATGCAAGCGGCTCGATAGCCAGATTGAATAATAAGCAGGGGAGGGGATCACCTTGCCTCACACCCCTGGTAACAACATATGGATCACTGAGTTCGCCATTGATCATCACGATAGTTTTGGCATCAGTGTACAAAGTTTTGATTGTCTTCGAAAATTTGGGAGGGAATCACATATGGTCTAGAACACAAAGAAGGTAATCATGGTTAATTCGATCATATGCCTTCTCTTGGTCAAGGGTGATAAGTACGCCATCTTGTTCTGCAACTTCCGCATAGTTCAGCAGGAATTTCGCTAATTTGACCTGGTCTTCAATTTTCCGCCCTTTCATGAAGCCCACTTGGTCCGTTTTTATCAAAGAAGGGGCAACATTCATTAGTCGAATAGAATAAGCCTTCATCATAAGCTTGTAGTCTGTGTTCAACAGCGTAATTGGCCTGTAGTTGCTAATGAGACCTGTGTCTCCTTTTTTGAACACGGGGCATAACCATCCCATGTTGAAGTTGCATCCATCAATAATCCAAATTGTCCAATGTCGCGGTATAAGTCTGCCAGGAATCCCAAAATGTTAAAAGCCCGCCTGGCTTGTCTTATATTTTTTGTATTCAATGTCCATGGCTTTGAAAAATTCGTATCAGATGCCATCTATTCCAGGGGCTTTGCCATTGCTGGACAGTTTCAATGCATTTTGTATATCCTCTTCAGTAAGGTTCTTGTTCATTTCATTGTATTCATTTTGAGATAACCGTGAATCGCACTTTTCAAGCACTTCCTCAGTGCACATCATTCGACCATAGTCGTCGTCGGAAACATCAATGTATTGTGTTGCCTCATGGTAATCCCGGGCCATCTTGGCCATCCGTTTTGGGCGGAGTTTCGAAGCAGGGTACAGTTGAATCATTATCTGTTGTCTGTAAATTTGTTTATAGTGTTCCTCTGGTGATACTCCTTGGTGGATCTATTTTTTGTTCAGAAGGATGCTAACTCCAGCTGTGGAGTTAGGTTTTATTGGGTGTCCAGAGTTGAACAGTTTGAACCATTTCCCGTAAATGTTGTTGAACTGGCTAGCAGCGATATGATCCATGTGTGTTTCTTGCCAGGCGAAAACACCTATCCTCTTCTCGTCAACTACTCTCTTCATGTAATTGAGTTTGTGTCCTGTGCTGCTCATGGATTTATTTTTGTCTCTCCCGTTTATATTTTGGGACGCAATTGTTACGTTCGAACGAGTGAACTTCGCTGAACGAGTGAGCTTCAGAGGTTTATTCCTCTGTCTAATCTGTGTATTCAATTCTTCCCAATTTTCAGGGATACGGTATTGCCTGCTTGATTTACTTGGCTTCTGTCTGACGGTACGTGCAGCGAATCGATATTGGCATAATAATTTTGCTCTTTTAAGTGTTGTGCTGCAGTGTTGGAATTATTGGCATGGGAGTCGTTATACGTTCCCTCTACATCTCCCATAATTATATCCTGAATTGTATTTGTACCATACGGCCGTTTGTATTCCACAGATCGGAGTCGCCGCAGTTGATATGGGCATCAACCATGGTGGATCATGGTCTGTGGCAGTCATATTTCGAAGGTCTGTAGGGGAACGTGGATGCTGCCCCTCGCCCGTCGCTGTAGCAGCCAGAGCAGCAGAGCTGCTACAGAAGGGGCCGTGTGTTGGGTAGTCGGAGCTAGGCCCCGGATCACCCCGACTCCTGCTGATTTCACTCTCTGAACTCATAGCCAGCAGCACTGACGAGAGGGATGTACCAAGTCCCCGAAACCCTCCCGTGAACCAGGAGGCCCTCGGTACCAATCTGAATATTGTGTTGTTCATAGGCATGTTTTGGGTGTGTTTTAAGACCGCGTCATAGGATTTAAATAATATTTCTGGCCAGAATTGTACCTCTTGACAGTGTGGCATGTTGAGGGTCCAGGCTCAATGGATATGGGAAAGCAGCCACTTAGTTTGGATGATTTACGTCTCAATGCATCAAATTTTTATGTAGATTGTATTTAGAGATCAGGATAACAGGCATTGAAGGATGGATTGAAAGTAGGTCATGAGAGTATATAGGGTCTGTTCCACAGAGGCTGAAGCTCAACTGAAGCTCGACGAGTTGATGGAGGTTCGCATCAGAGTCGTGCCGGACCGGATCACGTGATTTCGGCTCCGCTCGGCAGTGACGAGTCATGACTGACGTGGCAGGCCGATGCGAGGTCGTCGGCTTCGACGGCGAGTAGAGGGCGGATGGGGAAGGAGGAGGAGATGGGGATGGAGGAAAACATACCGGCAGCATTCCCCAGCATTCACTGGATGTACAGGCCTCATAAGCACGATAATGTATATGGGCTCTATGGCTCCTTCCGCACTCTTGGCGGTGTAGCGCAAGCTACACGGGTGTGGAGGTCACCCTTGGGCTGCAAACCCTGGCTGCAAACCCTCCTTGACCCGCCCACACCACCAGTTCGCTCTATCCCGCCGTCGACGAGGGGATGCTGGCATGGGAAAGGGGGAGATGGTGGTGGTAGCGGATCAAGGAGCCTCCCACTGAGAGCACTTCTCAGCCACTCATCTTTGAGCTTCCTGCGGCAGTATCAGTTGGGGTTGATGTGAGTGATCCAAAACAGTAGGAGCAAGTATACTTTCTAGAGATTTCGGCATAGCCCTGATTTTGACCTGATCAAAGTTATTGACCTGTCAAACCTTACTGGCTCTATTTCTCTACCAATTTCTGGTAACACCCTCGCTCTAGAAACCCGAAAGCACTAACCACACCTTAACCAGCGTACTGGTCTCTCACGGTGGATTATGTGTCCCGTTACGGCACTCCCGAAACCGGGTGACACACTTCACACAACAACTTGCAAACCTCGAATGGATGTATACACCCTTCATTGCATGTTTTTAAACGGACCGTGCCTCTTCACCTAACCCTGTTCATCTCGGAAGGCCAAAATGCACAGCCACTGACTCAGAGGGTCGGAATGCACTGCCACATCGCATTCAGAGCTCTGAATCCAGCCACAGAGATATAGGCTCGGGCTCGGGTGCGGATGCGCAGCTGCTTGGGATCAGGTGTGAGGGGCATTGCAGGAGGACAAAGTGTAATCTTATCTATCTCTCAAATTTTCTACCACAACATTCATCAGATTTGATTCTTTGATTTAAATATTTAAACCATATGCATGGTTCTAACCGGTTTGAACCATGGTTTAAACCAGTTTGAACTATTTTTGTTTTCATGTGTCAACGAAAAAAACTTACATTTTAAACATCTTGAGTTCAAAGCATGATGGTTCAACCCATGGTTCGAACCGGTTTGAACTATTTTTGTTTTCATGTGTCAATGAAAAAAAAAAACATTTTGAACATCTTGAGTTCAAAGCATGATGGTTTGAACCATGGTTCAAACCAGTTCCAACCATGGTTTAAACTGCAGTTCAAAACTCACAGTTAGAGGCAAGTTCTATAGGAGAAACAGTCACAGTTCAAACCATGATGGTTTGAACCAGTTTAAACCCAGGGGTCTTGTAGGACACGATGCGGTTTAAACCGGAACACTGCTGTTGCTGAATGAGGAGTGGCATGCGGCGGCCACAATCTGAAGAGTAGCCACCCCCCAAGCAAAGAAGCATACGGTGATGGAAGTCACGACCGAAGCGATTGTCGTGGGGAGCAAAGAGAATTGGTCTGCGTGGAAATCCACTGAAATCGCGATCCGCCAGTTCCTGGTGGTCTTCCAAAGGGAGGGTACATTTCTCCGGGCCTTTCGGTGTCCTGCACAGCGTAAAGAGATCCCAAATCGGTTGCTGGGAAGCGGAGGGAAGAACACGGATGCAAAGGTCGAGTAGCAGCGCCAGCAATACCGAGCGAGTCAGTGCGGCTGCTCTGAGTGGGTTTGGTAAACATTCTGATATCTGGATCGCGATGAGACGAGTCCAACAAGAGATGGGAAAGCGTTGCGTACCTAGTCAATCAAAGGCACTCGGAGAGTCAGCGAAGCCGCACATGACACCAATACGTGGATTTGATGGAGATTGTCTTGAGAATGAGTTCCACTCTGCCTGCTCATATTTCTGCGGGCGGACAGGAGCCGGTCTCCAGCACCCACCCTCGATCGCCGCCAAAACCAGAGCTCGTTCAACACAGTAGAGTTACAATGCTGCGAGGCCAAAGCGTCGGTTACGATGTCAGAACTACCCAGGTGTCAAAGGCAAGATGAATCTGCTGTGTTTTGCTGAGTGGGACGGGCCATTACAGGGTGAAACACAGCTGGAGGATGCAGTGCGAATGAATGGGAGCGCGGGCGGATTTTCAGGGTTTCCAGCCAGCCGGACTGACAGCGACGGTGTTGGCTTCGAGCGGACACAGCATCCTCGAGGATGTACATGGACTTCGAATTAATGAGGAAGGCCGTTGACAAGTGGGTGGGAAGAGAAGAGCAGATTGCCTAATTGGGACTCGGAGATAGACGGCCCGGGCTGCTCGGACTTGATCGGCTGATTCGGCTTATCTTCCACAGCGCGACTTCGACGCATCCTCTGGTACCCAAGTGGCAATGGAACGACGCACCTCGACCTCCATTCATGTCCCAGCCTGATTGATCCAGGCACATCTGGCTCCCATTCTTGTCGAGTGTGTGGAAGGATCTTGATATCCTTATGCTATCGCTCATATCTTGGCTCATGAGTGTCCGTTCTGCCCGCCCTCATTAATCACCCCATCACCACTAAGCTGTATTCTCTATCTTTTCCTCGGCTTTGTCCTCGTACTCAGTCCACCGCCCTGGCATCTCCAAGCCCGGAACTCAGGGACAAGTCACTTCATAATATGAACCGCGTTCGGGTGTCTCAGCTATTTATCAATACAATTATCTGGCACAATAATGCTATCCGCTGGGCGCCGATTTGGTGCGATATATCTATGTCGACGGCGTCTTTTCGCGAGGCGATGAGACTTAGCTTTTTTCTCAGCCAGTCGCATTATAATCGTTGGCTCTGTGCTGTCGCTGAATTTTTCTGCAATCCCTTCCACCTACCCCATTGAATACTTCAGTGGCTGCAAGTTACTGGAACGGATCCGTCTCAGGACAAATGTTTTCTTTCATTCACGCTGCATTTATTCAATATTCGCTACCTACTTACCTACCTGGCAGTGCGTAGTAAAAATGCGGTTCATGCGAGGGTGGAGGTTAGGGCTGTGACGGTAACTTAATCCATGGGACGTGCGCTATGTAGTTCAGGAATCATTTTTGCAACACAATGTATTCACGGTTCGGAGTCAACCTGCCATTTGTTTGTGCATCAGCTATCTTTCAGTGATTTTTCAAATAACAGTTAGTAGGATTTCAACATCACAGCTTGCACGTATGCCGGAGCGAAGCGGAGGCATGTCTTGTTGAAGATATTTATTTATCACTGCCTCCCAACGTCGCACCTCGTGGCCTGACTTGAAGGCGGGTGGGTTCTGCGTGTATTTTTCATGCACATGGATTCCGCCCTATGATTTTCACATTGCGTCGCTGGAACATATCATCTATATTCAGCTTCATGCTGCTACCAGTGCCCTTGGTCCCGCTGCGTTATTTCTCTACCGACAAACGCGCACACAGTGGCGTAGGAAGAAAGACCGTCTTTCAAACATCGTTGTGATTTATTGCACAATTATGGAGACAATATTTTGCCCTGCCTCTTGCTCCGGCAGACTACATCATGCCAGAGTGACACAATACATGATCCGAGTTCCGGGACGGTGCATCAGCGAACACATGGATCAGTAACATTAGAGCCAGAGAGTTGAAAGGCTTCAGAAAGACACTCGTAATTTATAAACAGAGTGAAGTGAGGTGAGGTGGAAAAAAATGGATGCGGCAGAGGCTGACCAAAAAACGACATTAAAAATGGCCGCGGCGGATAGTACTAGTACTTCGAGTGGATTTTTTGAAGGAGAGAAGTTTTTTATATTACTTAGAACGGCACCGACAGTAGTCATGTTTAAAATTTGTAGATAATACAATTCTGTTTATCCTACGAACTGAAAGTACTCACAAGGCCTTCGCAACCTCCGCCGTCTTTTGATTAATAAATGCAATCCCCGCCTCCCTAAAATTGTCGTTTTCAACTAAACTCCCACTTCCAAATCCCTGGAACACAATATGCTGTCCACCACTCGGACCATACGAAGGCCAGACGAGTGCACCGGCGATGAGATTGTTGTTCGGGGTTTGGTCGTGCGTGAAAGCTGAAAAACATAACCAGGGGGTATGGACCAGAAGATGGGGAGATGGGGAACGTACAAATCCACATGCTACTCATGAGCAGAGCGAGTTCGGCGTCGATGGCTCGAGGACCAAGAGGCTGGTTAGAGGGTAACGCGGTGTTGTTATTTCGGTCGTTGAACACATAGGCAACCTCGGAGAAATGCGTAGCTAACAGCAAACGTGATCAGAGACACCCTCGAGAAAGGTACCTAAGAGGACGTACCACCAGTATCTATCGGGAAATGATAAGGCGGTTGATTGAACCTGTACGAGAATGTAGCTGCCCCTTTGGCATTCGCCTGGGCAAAAGCACGTCGGGGTCCAACCATGACTGCGTCGCCGAAGAAGGCCCCGCTCTGTGTAGAGTGCCTCACTGAGGAATTGGACCCAAGTTGAAAGTGAAAGAGAGCTCACTCTCTTGTCCTGGAATCCAGTCGATAGTATACCGTCTCCTGTACCAATAGGAACACCTTGAGCAGGGTCATCGGGGTAGAGTTGCAAGATTTGTTGAACATCTGTTGCACTGGTGAAGGCGTAGCCTGCTGCGAAACCAATATATAATCTGCAAACTGGCATAGAAAGAAAAGACACACTGGAATTCCTTGCCAGAATCGCATTGACCAAATCGGAATCGAAATTAATACCGCGAGTCATGAAGGCAGTCCCTTCGTCCGAGTTCGCTGTTCCGTGTAATTCAGTACTCGGGATTAAAGAATGCACAGCCGACTCGCCGCCAACAATTAATGGAACCTTCACAAATTCTCCATCACTAACCTGCCCTGCCGGATCCACCTTAATGAAATCACCATCAACGACTGGATTAAAGGCCCCTGAGCCAACTCGCGCCACTGAAGCGTTGAAGGTGGAAAGAGGGAGAGCTTGGAGACATGCGATGTCCGAACAGTTCGTGATGGAGAGGAGTCTGTTCCATGTTGCGTTGTATGTAGCGGCGCGATTGGAGGCCATCAAGGGGGCCCAGTAGCCGCTTTCGGAGATAATGGAGGGAAGTTAACATTATCAAGTGGAAACCAGAGGATAAGGGGGACGCACCACCACGGAAGAGATGATCATTCCTCCCACCAAAAGCAAGCATGTGTTGGAATACGGAACTTCCACCGGCACTAAGGCAGGTGAATCAGTACATAATAAAGTAATCAACTTGGACTTGACGTACCTCTCACCCTGAATCGTCACTTTCGACGGGTCGCCTCCAAATGCTGCGATATTTTCATTGATCCAATGGAGAGCGAGGCGCTGGTCCTTCAATCCTAAATTGAGTAGACCAGCTTTTCTGGGTTCGTCGCCGACAGGGAAGCCATAGGCTGTAAGACGATAATTGAAGGAGGCGAAGATCTACGAAAGGATTATAAACATTTCCGAAGGGAAGATGAGAGCCTTACGATGGGCTTGCTCATGTTGACGGACCGCTGAACATTGAAACTTCCATTATATCGGATATTGTCCGACGATCCATGGTGTATGCACCACCTACAGGCCAACGTCAGCGTCTCTTAGCTTATTCCTACAGCAGTAAAAAGAAACAACCTACCATGAATCCAAACCAACACCGGCAACCCTGTCCCGGCTTCACACCCGTTGGTCTAATGACATTAACCGTCAAGCAATCCTCCCCTGCACATAACCAATATCTTCCGCGCCGATACCTACACAGCCCACCGAGTAATTCAACGCCTGTTTCACTTCGCTGAATCGTTCATTAAGGGATTGAGCGGGGACGAAACGACGAGAAGGTTGGGCGTAGGGATTCCACCGAAGAAGTCTTGGTTGAAGGTAGGGAGGAAGGTGCCGGCGTAAGTCCCGTTGAGGATTTTGACTGTTGGTTGGGTGGAGGATTGGGCGGAGACGGGGAGAGCGAGAAGGGAGATGTAGGAGAAGAATTGGAAGAGCTGCATCGTGGTCTCGGACTGGACTTTGCAGAATCGCGCCTTTTGCCCAGAGTGAGCCGGACACAGACAAGGCATTGCTTACTTATATGTATTTTCTCATCGGACTTCCAGGTCGCCAAAAAAAACCCTTGCGCGAAGAACCAGTAACATGCGATGTTGCACCTGTGTTAAATCTTCTGACTCAATGGTGACCAATGTCGAACTGAACATGTGGACACATCGGGACGTCATACTTAAGGGATGGGAAAGGATCTCCATAGCCCACTGTCCATTAAGATCTAGCGATTCCCATGAAATTGGACTTCGAAGAACGAAGATCCACACTTGAGGAGTAGCTGAGCCTCAGGACCCTGAGAGGGTGAGGAAGCGGTCAGCTGGTGACCAAGAGAAACCCACAGCGCCGGATTGTTTCGGCCGCCTACCAGCCACTACGAAGAACACCGCTCCACTCCGAGTCAAAGATAGAGAGCATGAGAGAATACCGAAGCGATTGAGGGACAACTGTTTGCAAAAGGTCGGATCCGCTGGGAGATGGGTCCGTAGACGGGTTCATGGACCATAGACCGTGGATTTCGGACATGGCACGTGTGTTGCTGAGGTAAACCCATGGAAAATGGAGGGTCGGCTTCATAGCGGAGACTGCGGAATTTAAAAAGGCTTCAGACAGACGGACAGGCTTAATTTGAGAAAAAGTGCAGGTGGAGATCTTCACTCTCTTTGAGGCCAGGTAATCTCTTGACCAAAGTTGGTGAGAAGTATATCAGAGTCAAAGGATGCGATGAGCAGATATTGAGTGGAAAAGCCGTCAGCAGCTTAAGAGGACGGACAGAAATCGACGAAAGAGGTTAGATGAAAGAACTGATCGGCCGAGGATTGAAGTGGAGAGGGCGGTGTTTGAAATGGCTTCAGACAGACAGACACGTGTAGTTTTATAAAGAGGGTGACAAGCGGCTGCTCGGCCGCGAAGCCCCTTCTGTTGGACGCGACATTCAACCGTGCAATTTGATGTTGAGAATTATAGCTGATAAGTACCGGGAAGTCTGACCGTTGGTACTCACCGTCGGACAAAAGGCGCAGATAGAATCTGTTGCTTGTTCACATGTCCAAGTTTATTTAAAGGCCGGCGCAAACACGACAGAGGACGGCACGGCGGAGTTAGAAAGTTATTTGGTGGAACAATCACCGGCCCGCAGTGCCTGCGGACATAAATAAGTTGAGCGGAGTTCAAAAAGGCTTCGGACGGCCACGCGTAATTTTCTAAAGAGTGAAAGAGGGTGACAACTCAGCTGATTGATCGACGCGGAGTTTAAAAAGGCTTCGGACGGACAGAATGTACAATTTTACAAGACACGCCGCCGCTTCGCTCCGGCAACCCGCACAATAGGGTGTTTCATAATTAGAATTTTGACCCCAACTTGTGCCGCAACTCGGACCCCAACTTGAGGTCAAGTTGGGGCACCAAATAGTTCGGGAAACGAAGTTGGATGTCAAATCGTGCCTATACCCACGATCTGACATCCAACTTCGACCCCAACTTGATGCCGCCCCAACTTCGGCTAATCTCGGTCACTCGGGCCTTTGCCACCGCAATCATTATGTAACCACTCTGATCTTTCCATTGTCGGCCGTCGGTCTCCCGCCTTGACTCCCGCCACATCTCAAACTACCTCTAAAAGAATTGTAGTGCAGTTCAGGCAAATAACCATATGATTCAAGTCCACCAAAAACCATTTACAAGGCTAGGCGCATAAAATACAACTACATTTCAGAGCACCACCATTCCGATGCCCGACTCCAGCTCCCAACAAACCTGCTTAACTGCTTGTGAGAAGAAATCTCAAGTTGTGGTTTTGAAGTTGAGGCTCAGTTGAGCCTGGTTTCTGGTAAAATGGGAGTGCAGGTGTTTCACAATTGAGTCCCCAACTTGAGCCCCAACTTTGGCCAAGTTGGGGTCAAGTTGGGGCTCAAGTTGGGGCTCAGGTTGGGGTCGAATTTTTAATTATGAAACACCCTAATGAATGGGAATTCAAACCAAATGGATTGCATACTACCGAATCTTTTAATAAGTTATATTTGCTGTTTATGGTCTGACCCCCAAGGTATACACTTTGTCGCCACAGAGAAGGGATGGAGATTGGTATAGATCAGTCCGAGTCACCCCGAGGCAAGAGATTCCAAGGCCCGTTTTTACAGAAGAGATCCAGAGAGTCAAGTTTGACGACTGCGGGGACTCAGACCATCGGGAGCTGAAGGGGTAGGGAAGGGAACGCGGAACCGTGCATTGTTACACAAAGAACGAGGAAGGGTGAATTTCGAGCTGTAAATACAGAAAATTCTGCTAATGCACAGCGGGCTGAAAATTAGACAGCGACAACGAAGAAGGCCTTTAAGCAAGGGAAATACCTTTCAAGGATCCAGATGGAAAGCATTGTGAGCGTATTGCTTTTGCAATGAAAACAGATCAGAGCAGAGTCCGGATTTGAGCAGTCGAGTTTAACAGCCCAGCGATGCAAAGAAATGGGATCGGCCCGATGGAAATTGCCCAGATAGTAAATTGTGATGGAACTTCGACAGAATTTGACATGTTGACGGAGTAGGTTTGGGCCTTGAGATATACCGTCGATCGAGCCAATCCATGAATGGTTGAATCTGAGGTGGAGGGAGCAAGATGATTAATTGACAGCAGAGAATAAACAGTCAAGCCAGAAGCTTTCGAATGAGGTCAGCGGGAAACCAATGGGGAGCAGATAAAAGCAGTAACGGGAAAAGGGGAGAGGCAACGGGGAAAGGGGTGAGGAGGCTGGTCTTTTATCTACGCCACGGGGATCCGGCCGCAGCGAGAAAAATTGCGGCGCAGGGAGAGAAATAACCACAGCGCTGCGAGAATTCTGCTGCGCATGTGCAGGATTGAGGTCAGCTGAGTTGGCAATGGGAATACACTTAGTACGCCGAAAGGGCACAAGAGCAGGACAGGCAGGACGAGAGCAGAGCAGGATAACCTATTAATGGGGGCAACTGCACCACCGAGCGAGCGAGCAGAATCTTAAAGAAGGGTTAATTAATTCGAGGAGGAAAGTGGGTGAAGGGGTTCTGTTCCGACACCGTTTCTATATGTGAAGAATCATCTGCTGGGGGATACGTGGCCCCCCGGCGTGATGAATAGAATTATGAGCAACGACTGCAATCGACTGCGTCCTGTCAGGAAAAAGCTGTGCGTGGGTCAGCTGTTTGGCCGCAAATGAACAGGCAGTGTTGAAGAGTGGAGAGAGTCGACGACAGAAGGGGTTAATCGAAGAGCAAGAACAGAGGAAAAACAAAAGGAGAATGGTTACATGGGGATATAGCACAGCCAAACGAGCAAAATCTTAAAGAACGGTTAATAAAGAGGGTGATGATTAGTTGCGGAATCCAGCGGAATTAACCAACATTTAAATAGGACCATTTCTCATCAGTAGCCCCGACGTCATTACAGTGATATCGCTCGACACCCATTGTTTACTATCAGAATTGCTATGTCTTTCCGCCTGTCTCTCTTCTTTATAGTTAACGTATGATGTAAATAGTCACTGTATATTAGGTATACTCCTCAACGACCTATCCGTCATTCAAGGTTCATATTGTATCGTAGTTCAACATGGGCACTCCAACCACATCAGCGATTTGACATTTTGATTGCGACTTTTCTCGGCTTTTTGGCTTGGCAACGCTAGCCGACAAGCTCAGTCAAAGAAACCCCGTATCTAAAATCACAAACTGACCTGAGTAACGGGATCTGATAATTGTACTAGTTCACACCTTCCCGGGCACCCTCGAATGTGTCACAAAATTACCGGTGCAAGGCAGAAAACAAATTTATTTTTGGCAAAATTTTGAAACTTGTGAAATCCGGACATAGGCTTGCGTGCTTGTGATCTTGCGATCTTTTCCGGCCTTTTCCGGGCTTGTACAAGGTCACAAGTTATTTGTCAAAAGTCTGATGCAATGTCTTCATGCCAGTCTACAGGCAAGGTGATCCAGGCATCACCATTGCCGGATACAATGTTAGATCCGCCGCTGATCTCGCCTTCGCTTTCGACTATAACCACAGCGGCAAACTCGATCACCTTGGGCTCTATCGCCCCCGCATCAGTCTTTTGACAGTTTCCTTGGCGTCATTTTGCTTGTTGGCTTGGCGACAAGCTCACAAGCTCAAACAAGGTCAGAAATGAGGATTTTACCCACCTCTAAAATTGTGGAATGACCTCCAATAAATAAAGACACTATGCTTTCACCAGTAAACCCCTCCTACAGCATTTTGAAGCACACCTAGCACTCCGAAAGAGAATTATTTTGCAGCAAAATCCCAAGCTTGTGAAATTTCGGACATATGTTGCGACCTTGTGACCTTGCCGGCTTTCTGGGCCTTTTTCGGCCTTTTTCGGGCTTGTTTGGGCTTGTACAAGCTCACAAGGGATCTGTCAAAAGTGTAATGGCCCGGAACGGGCACCATATGGATTTTACGTAATAACCACGGTGTCTTCACGTCTGTCTATCAGGAAGGTGAACCAGGCATTGGCATTGGTGGATACGACCTCAAATCCACTGCCGATTGCGTCTTTGCCCTCGATTATAACCACGTCGGCAAACTTGATCATCTTGCCCTCTACTGCCCTGCTACAGGCACTATATGGATTTTGCGTAATAATAATGGCAATTTCGAGCCTGTCTACCACCAGGTGATCCAGGACAAGGCATTGCTGGATATGACCTCAGATCACCTGCAGATCGAGCCTTCACCTTTGATTATGACCATAGCGGCAAAGCAGACTATATCACCCTCTTTCATCCTGGCACAGGCACCATATGGATCCTGCACAACAATTTGCCTAGTCCGTCAAAGTACGTTCACAATCTTGTGTATTTATCTATGCAAGGCGTACTTATTTCTCACTCCCAGCTGTGATGGTTGACAGAGGATTGAGAAATGAGCGAAGGAGATGTTGTGGAATCATTGTAGTATGTATGTACTTGCGAGACTCGACGTCTACTGGATTTGTTTTGCACTGACCTATTATTGACCTCGATGATCGACTATTCTTACCCATGCTCCAGCGTTGTACCATGTTATGCCAGTGACCGGCTGGAGATGTAAGACAAGAGACAATATTTTGTTACCTCACAGTGTGGTTATACCACCCCAAAACATTGTACACGATGTAACAGCCAATGACGGAGATAGTGATGTGCTTGGCTTGGCTTCAAGCCAACAAGCCACGAAGCCAAGCCCTTGGCTTCACAAGCCAAGCCAAGCCAAACCGTTGGCTTCGCAGGGGCTTTGGCTTTTGGCTTGGGATGTCTGAAGCCAAAGCCAAGGGCTTAGGCCTTGGCTTCGGCCCGCCAGAAAATGGTTGTCCAAGTGGACAATTTGGGTGCACAATAGGGAGTGAATACCAATGTTGAACTTCGTTACTTCACCCAAATTTAGAATCGGTTCTATCTGGTTGGTCACGGTCAATCATCTTCGGCTTTGATGCCTTGCCGAGACGGCTTGCATGTATCTCATGGTTGTCGTGTCGTGCTCAACGACTTTCTCGACTCGCTCTCAACGCTCCAGTGCCAAATGATGCCCAGAAACATTGTGCACTCATTAATCCTTGCTCTAGGGTTGGTCCCCAGCCACCATTAAACATTGCTGCAGTACCTGGGGACAGGGAAAAAAATATCCCCCAAGCCCTGGCTTGAGCCAAAGCCAAGCCAAGCCAAGCCCTCCTGGACGGCTTAGGCTTTGGCTTCAAGAATGTGAAGCCAAAGCCAGACGAAGCCAAGCCAAAGCCGGGGCTTCAAAGCCAAGCCAAGCCAAGCACATCACTAGATGGAGATACGAAAGCAGCTTTTGAAACCAGTGAATTGGGATCCGTATAATCAACTTTTCAGGGCATAATGCACAAAATCTTGTTCACGTGACTGTGCCAACAATTGCTAGCATTATGCTAAGGCAGAAGGACAATCCATATACTGGACTTTTTCGTTCAAATCGACAGGGGGCGTGATGCGTGACCCATTTTACCTATTCGACATCTTGATAGCTGCCGAAATTTGGCGTGACACCCCGAAAATTTCGAAATTTGGAAGGAATTTTTCGTCTTTTTTGCGTCTCCCGAGCACTTTTGGGCTGTGTCACGGGTGCGGGTACCCGTTGCCACGGATAGACACAGATCCGGGTATACATCCGCCACTGACTCAGAGCTCTGAATCCAATGTGGCAGTGCATTCCGACCTTTTGAGTTGGTGGCAGTGCATTTCCGACTTTTGAAATGCATAGGGCTGACCCTATATAGGCACGGTCTGTTTAAAAACATGCAATGAAGGGTGTATTGAGGGAGAATAACGGTCACTCACACTGGATTTTGAATCATAGGATCACAAGTCCAAGCTGCTCAAGAAGGAATAGTTGGTTAAGCATATAAGCTGGACCCTGTGATGAGGGATGATCCACAGGAAGGCAAATCAATGGAAACAAAGATGTAAGTTTCTAAACCATCGGATTCCATCATCTACATCAATTAAATGCATGAGACACAAGCATCAAAAGCTTTTCGCATTATTTCCGACAGGCTGAAATAAACAATACAGCGCCAGCCAACCAATTTGAACATCTGACCCCAATGGCTCTATGCTCAAAATTCTTGGACAAGTGTCAGATGCTTATTTGAGCTAGGGCTAGAACATTATGATTAAATACACCTTCTGGCCGTAATGTACTGTACTGTAATATAATGTTGAGGAATGGGTGGGATATTTAATTGTAGGTGTATCATAATGTATTGTAATTGTATTTTAATTGTATTTAATTGTATTTAAACTGTTTTTTTTTTTCTCCCCCAGCTTTTTCTTGGCTTCCGGAATCATATTCAATTCCTGCAGGTCGTGAGTCCCCTCTGAGTGTCCATATAAGGCCAATTCAACGACCACTGTTGCTAGGAGCCACAACATCCTGTCCAGTGATTTTAAAGACTTAAGATTCACCTGGGACAGCCTCAGAGATGTTACCAAGTGAATAATGTGTGTTAACAGCTGGCAGCGTATGTTTAATTGGAGTTCAACATTAATTTCTGCCTTGTGAACCATGTCACGTGATCATTCACGGCGACATCTTGATGTCAACAAAACCAAACTTTGGTTGAAAAGTAGACAGTCCAGAGTTTCAAGTGAGTCTAGTTATTGTCTTATGGTGAAGACAGGACCTGTCAAGGTGTTAGGATAGTATTCTGATCCAGAAGGCCTGTCAACAGGTGTCTGTCAACACTCTAGTTGTATCAGTGTAATTAAGATTACATTAGAATATGGTCACCTGTACTGTAATGTAATCATAATGTATCATAATGTAATGCTACATAATGCTAGGGCCTAAGATTACGCCCAGGTCATATTTAATGGTAATTTTGCCATTACATTACATTATAATCGAATGTACTCATAGTTTTATCCAGCCTTAATTTGAGGAAGGTGAACAGACCAGCAAGTGCAAGTAACACTGTAAAAGCTTTCACCATGTTAAATCAAATGAAACCGTGAATTTTGCCACACTTGAAAACAAGATACAGCCAAGATTTGAGAAGGCAGAAAGTTTGCCTGGATTTTAAATCCTTGCTGATATATACAGCTCCACTCAATGGCAAGCACTTCAATTGCTATATCAATTCCAAGCCTTGAGGGAGAAAAACACTCTTCAGGCCAAATCAATTAATCAGCAGGCACACAGTAGACAGACTGTGTCTAGTGGTGTCAGTCCATCATACTAGACACAGCATACATCACATATGAAGGGTGATAGTCTCTGCTGCCCTCTCTTTGGAGTGCCATAACAGATCTAAGCCTTGCAGGCATCACTTTGACCGCAAGTCACACAGCACACCAACCGACACTTCCCAGTTCCAGCCACATGCCAAACTAAGATCACCCATTTTTTCCGTCTAGGAAACACCCTAAAGCTGGGTATATTGGTCAGGACTCCCCTCAGTATGGTCAAGGCAATTTTTCAGAATATTCTCCAGATATTTCAAGGACACTGTGGTGGGCCACGCACTCCCCTCACATTGTCCCAAATCACACCACTCGATTGCCAAACATGTTGGATGGCGAGCACCACCACCATTCACACAAAGCTAATTCACTGCTGACTGTTACGGCATTCCTGAAGCCGAGGGCAGACACACACATTGCTGTCCTCACTCGATCGTGGGCAAGCCACATTCACAAGATACAAGCCTTGGAAGCATTTCGAATTACTTTCAAGTACCTGAAATAAAAGATCCAGGTCCAGCGACCTGAATTGAATGTTTGGCTGTCTGTGCTCAAAATGAAGGTTACTTCATTGCTCCATGAAGGTAAACTGACCAGCAAGGCCACGCAATGTTGTGGAAGCTTTCAGTGCATTAGATTGAATGAAAGCATGAGCATCAAAAGGTGTTTACATAAGAATAATGCACAACTCGGGAATGAGCCCATAGATTGTAGGGCGCACCAGCTCAATATGATGGGTATATGCGTCCCTTGCTGGGGAACAATGGCCTATGTATGTCGCAAAATTAGGAAGTCAGGGAGGCAGCCATCAAGTTGAGCGAGAGCACATCAAAAAAAAGGTGTTTACATACGAATAACACACAACTCGGGAATGAGCCCATAGATTGTCGGGCGCAGTGGCTCGATATGATTGATATATGCGTCCCTTGTTGGAAAAAAATAGCTTACTCACGTCGCAAAATTAGTGAGTCAGGGGGGTGGCCATCAAGTTGAGTGAGAGCACATCCGAAAATGGTGTTTACATAAGAATAATGCACAACTCGGGAACGAGCCAATAGATTGTCGGGCGCAGCGGCTCGATATGATGGGTATATGCGTCCCTTATTGGGAAGAAATAACCTATGTATGTCGCAAAATTAGCAAGTCAGGGGGGTGGCCATCAAGTTGAGTGAGAGCACATCAAAAAAAGGTGTTTGCATAAGAATAACACGTAACTCGGCAACGAGCCCATAGATTGTCGGGCGCAGCGGCTCAATATCATCGCTATATGCGTCCCCTACTGAGAAAAAATAGCTTACCCACGTCGCAAAATTAACAAGTCCGGGGGGTGGCCCACAAGTTGCAAAGAAGGTGAATTGGAACAACGAGGTAAAATACTAAATAAATGCTAACTCAGAAAATACTCCACATGTCGTCATAAAGTGGTGCTTTTCCGAATGTTCCCCCACACCCCTCAATTGTCGAAAAAAATCATGGACCTCGCCAAAGGAACGAGTCCATAATGGGCAGAGCAATATCACAAAAGGTGTATTGGTTGGAACAGAACAAAGCTCATAACTCTGGAGCTAGGAATCGGATTGACACAAGAGTCGGACCGTTCGAAAGCTATAACATGCCCCAAACTGTCGCCAATTCCCAACCAAACGTCGCCTGAACCCAACCCAAAGTTCGAACAAAAAATTCCTTTTTAGGAAAAAACACCCATAACTCTTGATCGGGTCGGTCAATCATCGACTTTTTTATATGTCGCAAAAGGCTTAGCCCAGGGCTACCTCTCGCCCGAAAATCATATTTTTTGAAGGGGGTCACCCCGTAGGCCCCCCAGGGGGAGGAGGCAAATGGGTAGGAGGATCCAGAATTGTCATCGCCAGCTGCGTGGCTGCATGGATAGATAATCAGTGTGGTAGCTAAGGTATGCGTCAAGCAAACGCCACCAACCCCTGTCACATCATGTCACGGTCATCCGCATCGGGAGAAATGGGCCGCAAAAATAAAAAATTAATGCATACTGATAGCACAAAGACACGGAGAGGAAATCTAGCTCCAACATTTTGTAGTCCCATGATATAATCCTGTTCAGAAAAAATACTGAAGGCAGAGGCTTTCAACTGAGCAAGTTTATGTAAAATTGGTGTCGAAAAATCAAAACGCGTCAATATTGGCACGCACATTTTCCTTTCCATCAAATTTCCTCTTCTTGCGCGGGGAAAGCTTCTCTATTACACCTTTGGCAAAGTTGCCAATACGCGCCAGGACGTACCCGTGCTTCTTGGTCATCCCGGGAGGTGCGAAACGGCGGCGAGGGCGCAGACGTAGCCCCGATGCTCGCGAGAGATGGGATCAAGTCACGAAAAATGGTTAAACTTATTTAGTCCCTAATCTGGGTCAAAGCGGACTACGTCACCCTCTTCGGGGGTACTCTCTTCACAAGTTGTTGGGAACAGATTGTCGAAATCACCCCGGCCGATTATTTGACGTGTTTTTAAAGTGTTTTTAACCCGATTTGGACGTGTCACGCTAGCTTACATAAACGTTGGTGGCATTTGCTTGACGCATACCTTACGACTTTGGCACTCTGAGGCGCACCTTACTTGGTCCAGTCTTGCCCGAATTTCATCCAGTTGCGCCTGTGTCTGGATTCCATGCATACGACAACGAACATCTGCCTGCAGTGCAGTGTAGACTGCATGTTGTGGGATCGTCTGAGTATGTGGCGGGGGAGTTGAATTGATATTCGAGGTCCTAGTGAGCGCGGAAACCGGGTTTGCGATAGATGGACCAGGCAGAGACATGGCGGAAAACTGAATTGCGTGGCTGGATTGAATTTTCAAGGAACTGTTGCCGTTTGGCATACATCAAGGGCAGGATCTTGATACCATCTGAATAATATAAATGAGCAAATGAATGAGATAATAGAGGTACAAAGCGCGCACCTAGCCCTGATTAACGAGATATGGAAAGGGAGTCCGGGTATTTTAGACCATCCCACCAGGTACTGTAGTGGCGGCATACAATTCCCAAATTCATCCCCGACCGTCGGAGAAGAGGGAAATGATGTGAGTTGTGCCACTTACTTTGTGGGTGACTTTTATGATGTGCGAAGGGACAAGGCCCTGCTCTCGTAAAATGCGGAGCAGGAATCGGGTTCCAATATAAGCATTATTGTTGGAAAAATCATCCCTGAACCGCTGAAATATTGTGTAAGAAAATTGGCACCACCACAGGTCCTCAACTTACTGAATCTTCGTCGTCTTGCCAGGTATAGCCAGGCTCTTTGTGGCTGAGAGCTATAGCGTACTCGGACTGGTGCAATTTTTGAGGCAACTGAATGAGCAAGTGAATAAAAAGAAGAGATGCACCCAATTTCGGACTTCTGCAGGCAGTTGAAGAGCTTGAGCGTTATAGACCATCGATAGTTACATTTGCTTGAAACAGGGTTGCAGCCCATATGGCCCTACATACTGACGCAACAAGTCGAGAATTGATTTGAACATCCAGTCCAGTTGGCTCGGATGTTGTTTCCTCATTGCCTGGATCATCTGAGTCAGTGTTGATCAAAATGGATGAGCAGAATAAATACCTCTCGCACACGAAGGATCTCGTCCTTGTGCTGTTGGGTCGTGCGATTGCAGAGTGCTCGGAAACCTGGAAAAGGTTCTTGCCTGGCCCGTGAATACCCTTGGTGACACGATTCTTGACCTCAACACACCCAGTTGTTCGAATCCCTGCTGTGAATACGATACTGAGGCAAGCCCAAGCCCAGCGGTCGTGCACCTGATAAAGCTCGCTCAAGTAGGCCTTCGTATTTGGGTATTTCGCCTTCAGTGCGTCCCACTGCACTTCAAAGTGCTCTGGGGAAACCGAGCCATAACAAGACCAGAAGTCTCCCAGAATGGACGGCCAGGCTGGGCCGAGGGTTTTTGCGATGTTCTTGTCAATATTCTCGAGGAGGTGTGACAGACAGTATGCATGGAATGCGAAGACAAGGACGACAGCAGCTGCTGCGATAACTGCCCCAGCGCGGTCGGAAAGTAGGAGTTCAGGGTGAACATCACCCGAAGCATTGAGATGACGACGAAATATCCAGGCATGCATCTCCGTGTCTTCCTTATTCTGGAAGACATACCAGCAACGAAGAGGTGTGTTTTCCGGGGCAATTTTCTTTCAGTCTTTCTCGCTCACCTTTGTAGGAGTGGAGGAAGAAGGTTTCAAAATCCTCCTGGCTTCGGTGAGAGTTCTTTGCTTCGCTAGTTTCCAGACCAATCATCTGAGTTGCAGACATCCCAATTTTGGCACCATGAGCTCATCTTGTCTGCATGCAGCAATCTATCACAATGGTGGGCACCCCTACCTCAGGCTGTCAAAATTAGCTGACCGATAATTAGACTACTTCTCATAAGACCAGGCAGGAGGTCTCGAGATCTCACAGGGGGCATACCCCGTGGCATATGAATCCATATGCCACGGTGGCTTATGCGCGGCTTATGCGCGGCTGTTGGTGGGCTTATGAAACTAACTTAGGGAGGGTTCGAATCCCGATCTGGGCAATCTTTTAAAATACATTTAAATAGTATATTTATCAGTCCATGTCAACAATGTCCACAGCAATTTTGCTGGCACAATCAGTCAATTACTAAAGCATTATACTGTGTACATTTTATTAGAGCTGTTTGTAGTGTGTGACATGGGTACGGGTAAACCCGCGGTGTTACGGGTGCGGGTGGTACGGGTCCCGATCCGGCAGGTACCGCGCATACCGCCACCCAGAGCGGTTTTACCCGCGGTAACCGCACGTGACCTTGCCACGTCGCTCATCACCAGGACCCATGATTATGGCTTTGGAGGTTAGATCCCAAAATTAGCCATGTTGAAAATTTTGTCCGGACTTTTGGCCACCCAGGGTTCAAAAATTTTGTCCGGATACTGTATCTAAGCTGCTCTCGGCCAAAATTTTGTTCGGACTTCAGATCTGACTTCAAATTTGACAAAAAAAAGGGCCAGAAGTCTTTAAAAATCGCAAAAAAAACTCTATCTGCATTAAATAAATTGGTATTTACCTTGCCTTTAAATTTTTTGGGCTCCGGCTCAGCTGGTGGCAAGCCCTGTCTGAGCCATAAGCACCCCCAGGTCTTTTAAAAGGACATGTTACATATAAAGGGTCATTGTCTCACAGACAATGTATCTTTTGACATCCAAAATAGTAGGACAAAGTGTGGCTCATGGCGCCTCATGGTGTCTCGAATCAGTGCAGAGGCCAGTGCCACCCTGATTGGCCATTGTCCAGACTTTGATCTGACCTTCCAGAAATAAATCCCCTTGTCCGGACTTAAGATCCAAGCTGTCGCCACTGTCACCTTGATTTGTCCGGACAAAGATCTGAGTTATGCAGGCCAAATCTGAAAATTTGTCCGGACTTTGGATTCAACCTCCAAAACCATAATCACGGGTCCTTCATCACTGTACACGCCCTAACGATGTGGCTTGCCGCAGTTCAGCGCTCATGATGGGCCATCTCCCCAACGCGCACGCCCACCCATGCCCCGTCTCACCCCGTCTGCGCA
>JARGXW010001245.1:0-27828 GCA_029204085.1 Mycena sp. CBHHK59/15
TCACAGTCAGTCTCCGAAAGGACTTCCACACGCGACAATCCCTTAAAACGGGATCCTCACGGCATCTGATCTGTCTTTGATTGTGTATATTAGAGCGTATTTGCAGCGGCTTTCAGATTTTCCTAGAAACGCATCACTTTTAGCCGAGACGATTTGATTGATGTGACTTTGCGTTATTCGAGTCGATCCGACGCGTCTCCACCATTCAGACAGTCTGCCTATGGACCATAATTGGAATTTCGATGCCTTCAACACCTCCGACCCTAATTTCGAGTTTTCCCTCGCTCCCTTCACCTTTTACGGGCCTCCTAAAGCTCAAAGACAGCCCCGACACGCGACGCGTTGTAACACTTTCACCGTTGCCGAAGTCACGCGTGCCATTTGGGGCTCATCACTTTTTTGACATTACACATCACTTTTGGCTAGAAAGTGTCTCCGAGGCCGCTGCAAATACGCTCTATTCCCACCGGTCTGGATAACTAGTATTCGTATAAGTACGGCACCACGTATCTCCTCTTGACCTCTTGTAATTGCCCTTCTTCCTGCTTCATCCATGCCGACTCTCAAATCTTCAGCGTCCAACCCCCTCCAACGCGGTTCAGCCTGTCTCTGTTGCCGGTATGTACTCCCAACACGGGAGCGACGCGTGCGCTCACCCCTATTTATGTTAATCAGAAAACGCAAATTGGTGCGTGGATCTTTCGCTGATCTTTCCCGCCGCTCACGGAATATCCTAGAAATGCGACGGGACGCGTCCGGTATGCACCCAGTGCATAAAGATGAACAGAGACGACGAGTGCGAGTACGACGACAAGAAGCAGAAGAGCCGCACCCAGAAACTCAAGGAGAAGCTCATGGTTCTCGAGCAGCGCTTGCGCGAGCTCGAGTCTGAATCCGTGGCGACCTCTCCCTCGAGCTCCGACTCCAGCTCGTTGGGCCAGCCGCTCACGCAGCATCCATCGCCGGAGATCGTGACGGTGCCCTTCGATTCGTCCTTATTCGACACCGGATCCGTTTATGGGTCCCCCTCCATCATCCCGCTTCTTGACACCCACTGTCTGGGGAGTCTTGACAGTCTCTTCGACAACTCTGCTTGGTCCGGAGTTGGTTCCTCGTCCTCGTCCTCGTCGCTTTACGGCGACCATTCTCGATACACCACCCCAGCCTGGAATTGGACCACATGGCCATGATCATGGATGCTGAGGGGCGATCCTGATCAGACCATCCATCCCTTCCTGGAGATGTCGCCGTTTTCCAGCCTCCCTTCGTCCTCCGAATTTCCATATATGCCACGATGGAACCCGCAAGACCCATTGCCATACGAGAATAAGAAGATCCTGTACGTCAGGTGTATTTTTTTTTAGAAGCGGCATCTCTCTCATCCGATATCCCTTACAGCTTAGACATATTCCTTGCCCACCGTCACCAGTGCTGGTTTGATGGACAGGTGGAACGCTTCTCGTTATCGAACGGCCCGCAATTCGGCTTCGAGCCCCATCCCGCGCTCCATGAACGCGATCTACCTCCTCGCATGCCACTTTGCGCGTTCTCCGTACTGCTCGGAGATCGAGCCCATCTTCTTGACGCGCGCGCTGCACGAAATTACCGTCGCGCTCGACAACTCGGACCGCCTGGTGGACGCGTGCAGGCGTCGTGCCTTCTCTCCGTGTACCTCTACATCAACTGCCGCGCGCTCGAAGGCTACTGCCACTCGGTTCTCCGCCGCGCGCCTCGCCGTCGGGCTGGGCCTCCACCAGATCCGCCCGCCGGTCTTCCCGAGCGGCGATGACCCGCAGGTCCCGTACACCGGACGAGATGACGCCCATTCCCATTCCCCCCGCCGCGCGACTGCGCGGAGGTCGCCGACCGGATCTCGGCCTTCTGGCAGGTGTTCATGGTCGACCGCTGCTGGTCCGTCGCGAGCGGGCTCCCCATCGCACTGCCCGATGGAGACTGCCCGCAGGTGCGAATCAAACCCCCTGGCCAGCGGCCTCGATGGAGTACGAAGCGGTGAGCCATCATGACGCTCTATTGCCGCGCTGGACAAGCACTAAACTAATACATCCGTCGGTAGCCGTCGGTGAACACGATCAGCGGGCTGTTCGAGCACCAGATGCTGGACCTGGGGACGGACCCCCACGCGATGTTCATGCCCGCGATGCGCGCAAAGGCAGCAGCGCTGTACGAGCGCACGTACCGCCTAGCCTCCGGTACGTGCCGTTCCACGTGTGATAGCCGACCGGGATTGATGGCGAGGCACAGCCAGCAAGAAGAATGATGCGTACTGGGGTGAGCACCACGGGACGCAGCTGGCGCTGCAGCGCTTCGCGATGACGCTGCCGGCGTTCGTCGGGTACGAGGTGTGGCGCACGCAGACGCCGCTCATCGACGTCGACCTGTTCGCGATCCACACGATGGTGCACGTCGCGACGCTGCACCTGCACAAGGACGCGCTCGGCCGCGAGAGTGTGCACGCGGGCCACTCGGTGCTCGCGCTCATCCGCCAGCTGAACGACGGCGACTACGAGTTCCTGGACCCCATCCTGAGTGTGCGTGCCGCGCCCCTCTGTACTTTCGTGGCTTGATACTAAATGATTGGCACTCCAGGCGTGCTGGTCGACCGTCGCGCGGACGTACGTGCGCATGATGGACATCGCGGGGCAGCAGGTCGAGACGACGACGATGTACACCGTCGGCGTCATTGAGCAGGAGTTCGGGGTCATCCTTAACGCGATGAAGACGCTGAGCGCCTTCTTCCCCTGTCGGGTACGTGTTCTTGTCACTGATTTTGTCCCATGCTGAATTGCCATTTGCAGGTGATCATGCCAAGAAGATCGAGCAAGAGCGTACCCAAGCGCGGACTGCTGCTGCCGCTATCAATTAAAATACGAATCGGGTTCTGTATTACTGTAATAAACCTCCTCCCCCTCCCCTCCCCCTCCTACATCTGTATCTGTATCGTAACCACTTACACTACCTCATTTAAGCTTGGTTCAAGCACTGTATACTACCATACACCATACCACCCGCACTGTATTTCTACACACCATATCATTTCATCATGTTTCCTCGGTGTCTTTACTCCGCCAGCTCAAAGAGGATTTAGGTCGTGATGGGATATGTGATTAACGCCCTCGATGGAAGGAACAAAAGTTACAAAATTCATAATGTCTCATCAAACCGAGGACACTTGTACTAGTACTCGGCAACCCAACGGCAACAAGATTCGGAACGCTTGAAGCTGTTGGCGGTCGCCGTACGCGTGCCACATCAGTTTCGTATCATCCTCTCCTGCGCCAGGGCCCAGAACGGGCCACATGGTCGCGAACTTGAACGCAACGCAACGCGAGTCCGGGATCCATCCCAGCACCCGGGAGATAACAGACCCGCCAGTGAGATGGCGGCGCTCAACAGATATGTGTGTCCGATGCCTTCTAGCAAGGCCATCCCATATTATTATTAGTCCCGAATTCGAATCATCCATCGATCCCGACGGAATCGTCGGAGTTAGTCTCACCGGTGTCTTGATACAACAGCGCGCAAGTTGGTTCAAGGTTGAGGATGGGTGGCGCGGTAATGTATGGTTGCGGACATCACTTCGTGACAAGTCAGATACCAATTGCTACTGCATCTTCATTTTTCATCAGAATGTGAAGTAAATACTATGGAAAGAGACATAAGAAGCCCCTTTATGAATCTGCCGGAGCAAATCTTCGAAAATCTAAATTTATGTTTTTCACCATCGGATTTTGCGTTTTTGATTGCGGATCAGCGGTCCGGTGGCTGTGCTGCGCCATCGATTGCAGTGTTCGCCCTTAAGGCCTTAAATGCGGGCTTGAGAATCCTTAAGGCCTTAATTAAGGTTAAGGCCTTAATTCTAAGGGCAGTTTAAGGGCTTAATTTTTTTTCTCACGCACGCCCCAGTACAATGTAACAACAGTAAGCTACGCCGTGTATTCCTTGTCGGAGTCAATCTCGATGGCACCATCATCCGGCACGTCGTCCTCCTCGGTGTTAGCAAGCGCCTCCATTAGTTGCTCCTCCTCCTCCATCGCCCGTTTCGAAGGCCTGCGCTTCCGGGGCTTTTCTGCTCCTCCGAACAATACCTGTAGCATCATAGGCTTCCATGCTGGAACCCGTGTCGGGAGGCGAGAGGAGAACTTGTCATTCGCTTCGCCCTCCGAAACCAACTCCGTCTCCATCCTCTCTGCTGCCCTTGCGTCTCCAATCCACTTTGCAACCTCGGTTCTCCAGCCCTCCGCACTAGTTACAAGCGCACGACCACGCTCAGTCGAGTCTTCATCGTCCTGGTCTTCGAGAAGATCGCGATAGCGCGGGACGCTTAACAGCGTTGCAGTTGATTTGTGATTGTTACGCGCCTGGCGAGGCTTTAACAGGCCTTGTTTCTCGTGTTCGGACCGGATTTCAGCGCGGATCTGGACGGTGCCATTAGTATTGTTCGTTTATGCAAAATCACGACGCACTTTGGTCCTCTTGTCTGTTTTCTCAAGTGCCAACCTGTTACGACGATTTTCTTGCTCAATTTTAATCCTCGAGAATGCACGTTCGCAGCCAGCTTGATTCGCGACGATGTTGAAGATGATAATCGCGAAACAGGCAAGTTCTGCAACCTCGCCCCCATCTGCGAGCGCTTCCCAGACCTGGAGAGGGTCGGTATTGTCCTGGAATAAATCCGAGTTAGAATGAAACCCGACGGACGAACCGACTTACATAGAGCTGCTCCCATTCTTCGGCGTTAAAATCAGAGAAATCACCCGTTCCGGACAGGTATTGCATGAACGCCTTGGACACTTTGTTCTCCTTGGCCTTCCTATCCCCGCCGTGTCCTTGTTATCAAGACGATCGTTGATTCGATGGTAAACCTGTCATTCGAAATTTAGCACGGATTTACAACGTCAAATGGTACATACCGAAATTAGAAGATTGCGGCACTTGAGTTGATTCAAGTTCGCGTTCGGTCCGAAGCAGGAAAGCTTCTCGAACGGGTTTAGAATTAACGCGATAAGAAAAACAGACTGGTCGCAATCCTTCCAAGGTTTTCGAGGCGCACCAGCATGGCGGTCTGAACCTCGTCTTCTGCGTGGTCGGCAAAGCGGAGGAAGATACCGGCGATTGTGAGAAGTACCTGGTCGAGACAGGTCGAGTCCTTCTGGTTGATATTTGTACCGAGACATATGGGCTCGAGGTCACCCAGTACCATTTCAAGGCCATGACAGAATCCTGTGTCCTCGATCCTGGCACACATTCGCTCGGCATCTTCCCTCAACCGTTCACCTTCCGTTGACGTCGCGGCACCAACCTCGGCTTCAATAATCGCGGTGCGGTTTTGAAGGACGGCAAGCTGGAGCGCCTGGCGAAGGATGAAGATTCACATGAAAGCAACGAAGTGAGTGGTCCAACGGGTGAGGTTAGCGACGAGGTAGGCAAGAACAATGATTATCCCCCCATTGCGATCCTTGCTGATGATACGCTGCGACGCGTCGAATATTTTACGAACCCTGCTATGGTTGTTGATCCACGCGATCAACTCGGTCGCTTCTTCAGTGATAACGGCGGCGAAATGATACACCTTGAAGTAATCTCCAAGGATAAGCTGAAACTGTGTTTTACTTCAGAGCGGTGCACAAATTGGAAGCAGATCACACACCTGATGAGCCCAGCACGATGGTAAAATCAGCCATGGTCGTATTTTACCGAGAAGGAGCCGTCCTTTCTTGCTACCTCCATCTGCGTCGGTTGTGAAATAAATTACGATGCAACCATGCTTCAACTCGATGCGGTCGATCATGGCTGCGAACTGCTCACATTGGGAGGCCCCATCCTTTTTTAATTCGGTGACATCAATGAGCTCGAGCAAGTACGACTTATTGACGCTGATTGAGTCCAGGATTTATAGAAGCTGTGGACGACGTACCTTAAAGTCAATATTTGCGCACAAAGCGTTAACGGAATCCTTCCTCTGGGATTTCCAGCCATCGGTGCTGAATGAGGTAGAATTAGTCGTGCTGATGTGTGTTGACGAAAGTACACGTACCAGAGGCCCACATTCCAATTTTTCAAGCGCTTATTGAGCTGCAGCTCGATATCCTCCGCCGCCCCATTCAGCAGTCGTCCCCCGACAACCTTTCCGGTTGGCAAGATGCCTGGAGCAGTGGTGCGTATCATGCCAAAGAGGATCTGCATTTCCGGGTCTTCAAAGAGCCCGAACGGGGAGCCAGACGATATGATTGCGCGAAGGGCCTGCTTCTGGAGCGCGTCTTTTTCCTCCATCCCGTACGGCATGTCGTTCCTGCGAAACATCAAAGATGACAGCGTGGACTGAGTCTGCTGCTTCTTAGAAGGCGGGCCCGGGGTGGCGGTGGAATCTGCACGTGTGCGCTTCTTCTCCGATGATTTGTCCTTCGACGCCTTGAGCTCTTTTCGTAACGTTGTCGCCAGTGCCTTCGCTTCAGGATGAGCATGCAGACACGGAGCATCGCCGCCGAGAATATGGGCAATCCACGCTGACTTCTCGCCACGCGTGGGCGTTACAAACGCGCAAGCTATAGTTCTTGAGTGCGCGGATCATTCGTAATGAGACGTGCATACCATCCTTGAATGCCTGGGAACTATTGATAAGGTCCGCCGCTGTCGCTCCGACACTCTGGAGCCGGTGGTCGACACAGCCTTTGCAGTAAGTTATTTTGTGGCTTTTATTCTGCATTTGACTGAGATCATAGAACTGGTCTTTCAGCTTCGGTGCCATGGCTGAGAGGAGCGCGAGCGCGTCGAGAGAGAAGTGAAAAAAAGTTACATAATGATAGTGCACGTGATAATTTAAGGCCTTAGTTAAGGCCTCAAGACTCGGCCGAAATTTCTAAGGCCTTCATTAAGGCCTTAAATTAAGGCCTTAACACTTAAGGCCTTAGGCCTTAGGGCGAACACTGATCGATTGCCGTGCACCAGGACGCGCCATCGCATTCCTTCGCACCTAGCATGCCCAGAAACCACCGCAACACTTCTCATGCACAGCGGGGCAGCACTGGGAAATTTGTATCCAACAAAAACCTGGTTGATGAGGCTCTCCTTGCCTGTCCACTACCTACCATTCGGCGTTTCTTCCGGCGTGCGAATCGTTACGCAAGTGTCTATCGCCATGGAGCAACGTGCCCCGTTGCCGAGTTTGCAGAAGAGGGAAATTGAGGCTGCAGAGCAAGAATGGGAAAGAAGGGCCAAATTGGGTCTTATCTAGCCTACATAGTCCACGTCTCCAGTATGAATTTTTTTCGTTTTTCCGCCCAAAATTTCGCGTTTTCTAACCCTAAGTTAGGAGTACCCCCGATTTTTCTGAAATGAAAAATTTACCCATGAACTTCCCCTACTGTACTTTCCTTCCAAATCTCGAATCTTGAAAGATTTTGATGAAAATTGCGGGTTGACATGAGGACTTGTCCGCAACCATACGTCCCTGAGTACGTACCTGCCCATTGACAAGCGACGCACGTTTCTCCATGATTTTCCCGAGATTAAATGAACTAGGAAGCCCCGACTTCGTCGGGAAAGACCTTGCTTGGGCGGAAATATGCGCAATGTTCTATCCTCTCTTTTTCTGCAACTTCAATACGAGCCTACTCAACTGGATGCGGGTGATTTCGGGGCTGGAGTGCGGATCAATGGGTGGTCACAATTAAAATTATGTAAGTCCCTTTCCGGCTACACGTGATCGACCAAGCACAACCACACAACACGCTTCACACCTGGGTTTTAGACAAGGGAGGGCAGAGAAGATGTCGGTGGAGAGAAAAAAAGAAAACCGAATTAAATATCCAAAGATGACTTGAGGCCCGGTTTATTCCCAAGGCAGATTTGTGTCGGATGAGCTCGTGAGAACCCTACACTGCCACATCAAGACCGGCACTCGGGTGAAATAAAACACAGAAAATTTGAATTTCATCCATACCAATCATATGTGATCCTCTTGCATATTCAGAGATGGCAGAAACCCTCACATGCGGCTCAAGCAAAGTGGCCCTTCCGCATTTGGATTTTGGATTTCCTTTTTGGGAAAACCTAATCGCTAAGGTTGGCCTACGGCTTTCCTGAAATCAGACCATTTATCAGGTTATTTTTCGCACTCTTTTTTTTCCTTCAAAAACAATGTTGATAAATAGGTCTGACTAGGGAGACTAACAATTATGGGGGTGGAAGAGACCTTGTCACGCAAAGTAACTATTGTTCAAAATTAAAACACGACACCGGACATACCGTGGATCATTGTCACGGTTCTGAGCCTCCCTGTTGTCTCTCGAGCTAAACCTGCCGGATTTGTCGAATCAAATGCTGTACCAGACTATTTTCACGGTCAGCTCTGTTCAACAACTATGTTGCCACAGACGAAACTTGAATCACCGGACTCCGTCCGTAAATGTAAGTTTTTGCTCAAGCATAATGTCATGAAGCAGTAACGACGTATTGCTCCCGTATCGGGGAATCCTACCTCCGACAACCTGTTCGCATCTATATACATACCCCCCAGGCTCCGACTGCACCATTTCCTGACTGCTATGAATATATTGAACGAGTGGATCTTGTCCAACAGCATCAGCACCGCGACGTCCTCAATATCCCGTTCGGCATGCCCGGCTTCCTGTGTGCCGAACCTGACAGCGTGAAGGGAAGGCTGATATTAATCTGCAAAGTCGCACAACTGGGTCGCAGAACAGGCTCTGCGTGATGAGCTCCGACTCGGAGATGGATGAGGCTTGGCTCGACAACAAACGTAGCCTACGACCCTGCTTTCCGATCCCCGAACGTACTCATTGTACAGCACTTCGTAACCATGAGCGCAAAATGATAATCGGGGTGCCTTTATTCAGTTGTTCTCGGTATTAAATCTTGGCTACTCATTGTTCAATTCAGCCCCTCCTTTCCCTGTCCAGCATGTTCAACGGTGCGAGCCACTTTACCGCCTATGCTGCGGAAGTCAACGAAGTCAAGGGCAATCTTGTGCGCCACAACTCTCCCACTGTTGTGAAGTTCTTCGGTCGGCCGTCCGCTGCTGGTCAACCCCCGAACAATTATAATGGATATCACGCTGAATATCCATATAATCCTCCTCCCACATCGCCGCGTGGCAACAACCACGGCCCCGGTATTTTTGCAGGCGCCAGCAACTTCAGTGCTTACGCCGCGGATATCAACAGCATTGGTCGCGATTTCAGGCGCGTCGACTCTGAGACGCGAATGGAAATGGACCTATCTCAGATGAATTCGAATCCGTCGATGTATGGAAATCGTGCAGATCTTCATGTTACACGTCTCGCACAAGCTAACAAACACAATTTCTTCTCTTAGAGTTTAGTGCAGGTGCTTATGACAACACCGGTCCCGGAAGCAATCACCTTCAAGTTGGCAGCTCGCCCACTGCCAGTGGTTACACTAATAGAAATTTAAATGGTCGCAATGGTGGTATGTCTTCCTGATTCCTCCAAGTCACCGCGGCCGCGGCTGGATTATGACCAGGCACTTGCATTTCAGATTATAGTTCAACTAGGAATACTAGTACTGCGAGTCAATCGGGTGGTTCGGGATACCACCGCAACTCATATGAAAGGCCCGTGGCGAGAGAGACGATGCCGCGATATGAACGACCGGTGGCACGCAGCAATACGCGGGGCAGGTTTACCTTCCTTCAGAGGTCATCCCGAGCTCACAAAGTCGTGCAGATTCCAACAGCACAGCTCAGGAGAAGCGTGGGTCCAGTGAGTCATTTATCTGTCAACACTGCCTGGGCATATTGTGGTTGAACCAGTTCATCGCAGAACGTAATGCGAACCGCAGGGACCCGGCGCAGGTGCAAACCTTGCAACAGCAGGAAGCTAAGGTTTCAAAGAAGGCTAAGAGACGCGGAAGGCCGGCTTACGGGGACAGGTACTCGGAGGATGAGAGCGACGTCGAAGTTCTGCGCCCACATTTTAAATAGCACTTGTATTCCTTGGCTAGGAAGCCCCGAAGACCTTACTTGGGCAGAAATATGTGCAATTTTCTATGCATTCACCCACTCTTTCTGCAACTTGCTAATGGTTCAATCCAAGGTTCAATCTGATTTACTCAATTTTACGTACTGGATGCGGGTCATTTCAGGGCTGGAGTGCGGATCAATGGGTGGGCCGAAAAGTGGCACAATCATGGGGGTAGGAGAGGCCTTGTCAATCAAGGTAATGGCTAAACATAGGAGTGCGTTCCTCTCGAAAAACATCCGCTTCGCCGACCAAGACAACGGCATCCCAAACAAGTACCGCAGAAAATATGTTGGAGAGCGCTGTATCCAAAGTCGAAGGGGTTGTTCCCGCTCACTATAGAGCGGTCTCTTCAAATCTGAGTGACAATTAGTGCATTTTCATCAAGAGAAATGTGCTCTCTTGCATTCGCTGCCAACGCCAGGTGGGCCTATGATTCGACGTTAGAAATTGTCTCCCGCGAGCTTCAAACTGTAACGTTGCTCACCGAACAAGCTGATCACCAGGCCAAGTCCCTTTCCCGGCACAAAATCATCGAAAGACTGTGTTTCCGACACATGGGATTCAACAAGACTCTGCACAAGAACCTTCCGGTCTGGGTCGATGGCAATGTTCTTGGAATATTCGTGGATACTGAACTCTAGTGTTACCACTCATGAGCCGGCGAACTACTTCGCCTGGAGCGGAAATACCCTCTCCGCGGGAACACGCTTACCAGCAATAAGAGAACGAGGCGGCGAGGGACCGCGCACGCTTGAGATGCATACCGCGTTCCGACAATATATACGATTGAGAGTGCATATACATGCAGCAAATCATTGCCGGGTCGATATAAGCTGAGATTCCTATACGGAATCGCATACATATAGTACATACTTATTCGCCAGATGGTTTTTCGGTCGTCCGACGCCATGGAATGCCGAGCTGGACAGCACGGGAGACAGGTGGTCGAATTATGGGTTGAAAGCAAGCTGCATGCAGGGTGAGCCGGGTGGTTGGCGTCTCGAGCCCGCGATTATGCTACACACACACACGGGCGTTCAAGCTGACAGTGGCGCCGGCGTGTAACCGCAAATTACACAAATTTTGAGCCTGTGAAATCAAGAGAAACAGCAGAGGATGGTGCAAATTTGACGGAGTTAGTAAGCGCCAGGCAGTCCGTAGGGGGGGCGGCAGCGAGAGTGAAGCAGCACTGGTAGGTGGAATTTCAGTCCGCGAATCCGATGCGACCAGTTCTGAGATTAATGCGTGCGTGGGCGCAACCAAGGCTCGACGGCACATACACTTGGGGCGGAGAAGATCGGAGGCGCAAGTTGAGAAGTTGGTGATGTGTTGATGCCATCAGCTTGCCTACAACTCACCGCTCGACGCGTCGTTTGGTCACAATCGTTTCTGGACGTCTGGGCCCTTGACATCGCATACAACACTGGCTCGTTTTTTCGCAGTCTTTCCAATAAAACCTAGTTCTAGTAGGTTCGGGCTGGAATAACGCGACGACAATTGGCGAGCGATGTCGCACGTTTCTTTGCAATGTTCGCGGGGTCTGAGTCCACCTCTCCTTGTCTGTCGCAGACCCTGTAATCTGTTTTTTGCTGCCGTTTTTGGGTCTCCACGTACAGGCCGATTCGGTACTCATTTTTTTTTCTGCGGAGGATGGGACTGGTCCCTCGCACCCTCAGAGGTCTCGGGATGTGCTATATTCTCTTTTTGCTGCGCACGGCATGCAGCCTCGCCACTTGTTCTGCGCGCCATCTCCAAGCTCGCCACCGGGTCGCCACGGCCGAGGACCAGGAGGTCGCAACCAGACCTCTGCGATCTGCTTCGTCGCGACTGGCCCTTGGACTGAGTGCGCGAGCGCCGGCCCTTTTTCTGCACTTCGGCGCTCACCCGCCCTGAATCACTCCAGGATCTCCGAGTCACATGGACCACTGGCCATCCAGCTCTGTCACGCACTTGATAATGAATTGAATAATATTATACTCAAAATTCAGAACTCTCAGAGGAAATGTGAACAGAAGCAGGATAATTGACCAATCAAAGCAATAAAAATACCAAACAAAAATTCAAAGGACGTCACCTCCTGCAGATTTTCAAGGCGAGGTGAATGGGTTATGTGTCGAGGAAAACGGGGCAGAATTCGGCTCGCAAACCGTAATATATGCAAGAGGTTTACCAAAATGGGGGGGAAAAAAATCAACCTGCGGACTAAGCTCCACAAAGCGCTGCGAACGGGTACAATTTTTCTCCGCTTTCGTTGTTCAGTCCTGAACATAAAACTTCCCAGTCGGCAGATATTTCATTGTAGGTTCAGATCAAGTAAGTACATGCGGCAACTGCATCCAAAAACCGCGAGCTGGAGCCCCGTCGTAGAATCCGTAGTCGAGATGGATTCGGATTCGGAGGCAACCTGAATTTACACTTGCTACATGTGAATAATCTTGGACGAGAACGAGTGCCAGTGAATCGCCCACCGTTTGGTGGGGCGTAGGGTGGAAGCAGTGGATTCAGAAGGCAGCGTCGGAACTGGTTTTGGGGAGGTACTGCAGCTTTCCAGGGTTCCTTGATTTTGCTTGCGCGTTGAAGCAGGTGTCGTGGGACAGCGCGAGCGCTGTTTCTACTCGCGGATTGGCTCTCCGGGGTGTGGGGCATGTTAACGTGCAGAAAACTGTGATGCTTTACCGTGGCTCGTGAAATTCAACCATCGTGTCGTAGTCCGACAGATCCTCTGGAAGGCGCGCCAAGGTGCTTAGGTGGGCGTCGAAGACCGTCGACGTAGAACAATAGGAGTAGCTCAACGAAATTGCAAATCAGAAAGGAGGGCGGGCCAGGGCGCTCTCCGCGTGATGGGATCTGGTGTCACGCGGCGCCATATATTGTGTTGCCAAGATCCCAGTCCTCAGTACTGTGGAGGCATCGAGCCACGGGAACAAACAGAATTTTGAATACCTTGGCTTGGTTGTGACCGCACGGTATTGCGAGCGCAGGAGTGGAGGCAATTCACGTACGCTCGCCTGGCCGAGGTATTGGGATGACTGGCAAGTCGAGATGTTTAACATACTGAGATCAAACGACGGTTTGGATAGGAGGCAAGCGTCATGAGTGGTCGGCACGCGCTGGCAAGTTGAACAACTCGGCAAGGGGCAGATGACAGCCAATTGCATCACTCATGACGCGCTGTGCCGTAGAACGAGAAGCGGCGACGGGCTAACGGGCTGCGAATGGCGGCAGAGTTGGGGCAAGTACGCAGCCTGGGAGTGCAAGTAAGAAGATATGCGGCCATGTGTGGTGAATTATGGAAGCCACAGGCGTCTTACTGACATCTCACTACGCCAGCGACCAAAATTGGACGAGTTGATGCGACGGCCGGAGGATCCCGGCAGATGGTGGCGGCTCCTTCCTTGCACCTCGATTGCTCTGGCTCAGGGTCTAGCCTCGACGTCTAGCCTGGAGCGACAAAATGACGATAAGCCGGTAGATAGTGCTGGATTCTGGCGCAGGTGCAACGCAAAACCGAGCGAGGCCGAAGGTATATCAGGAACTGCCACAAGCGATCAAAACATCGGCTGACAAAACTGGGAGATCGTATAAAAAACTAGGTCGCCGCTCGGTCCCCGCTGAGCGCTGAGTGCTGAACGCTCCTGCGCCCTCCCCGCCCATCTTCGCAGTCGCCCCCGCCCCCCAGTGCTTTGGGACAAGAGACCTGTTCTGACTACTCGCTCAGACCTTCTTTGGTTTACTGTGCCAGTGGTTACCTGCTTCATTGAGTTGGTTGCCCCCCCTCTCGCCAGCGCATATCTTTGCCAGCAGTACAGCTTCTGTATAGGCAGCCACTTTTGGGCGTGATCCGTTCGCTCTACGACCTGATCTCCTACCGTTTCCGGTGCCTGCAGCGTCTTCGCGACCATCACCTCCTCGGCCTTTTAACATTCGCTCAGAGAGGATAGCGGGCCCTTCTCGCCAAGCTCCCCCAGATTTCATTTCTTGGGCATCCTAGTCGACCATCTGCTTTTCTATCTTTCTTTCTTTGCGAGTCAAAGGAAGGACGTGAGTTTATTCAAAGTAAGCACCCCACCGATGTCAGCGCCATGTCTAAATTTACACCCACCAGTAGCCTCTCTGATGATCGCGACGCTTTCAATGCCCCCCACAATGGACTTCCGCGATGCCAATACCGCTGGTGCCCCGCTCCCCCTCCTCCCCCGCCGTTCGCCGTCTGCGGCCCGCGCGTCCCACCCCTTCCCGTCTACCGTTCCGTTTAAAACCAGCCCCCCGATAAAGCTCACCGTACAGCAAGCGACACCGCCTGATGAGCCCTCGGAGCAATCCACGTCCTCCTCGGACGGGCGGCCCACGATATCCATCCGCGCGAAACGCGTGCGCGGCGTGCGCCCCCCAGAGCAGAGCACGCCCACGCCCGCCGTCTTCCACGCGCGGCGCCAGCCCCCGCCGCCCGACGCGGACGAGGAGGACGGCGACGCGACGCCGCGCCCCGCGGTGCACCCGCTCATGTACACCCCCGGTGTGCCCCTCCGCGCCCTCTCGACGTCGCACATCCCCTCTGCGTCCCCGTCCCCGCACAAGGCCGCGGCGGCGGCGGACGAGACCCCGCGCCTGATCCGCAAAAAGTCCGGTCAGCCCGTCAAGTCGTCACTCAAGTCGAGCACGCCGCGCGTGCGCGGCTCGCTCTCCGTCGTCACGCTCGGCGCGGGCAGCAGCAAGAGCGCACCGAGTACGCCCACGCTTGGCGCCAAGTCGCGCGTGCACTTCGACACGCACCTCGAGCACGTCAAGCTGTTCCTCGCGGAGCAGAAGCCGCTCGCCGTCAGCCGCGACGGGTCGCCGACGGAGGACACGAGCGGGACGGAGGGCGACTTCCCCGACTGGATCTTCGGCAACGGCGGCGCGAAGGGGCGGCTCGAGATGCTGGTGGACGTGCCGGCCGCAGCGAGCGAGGTGGACGTGAAGCTGCAGGAGCTGGCGCTCGCGGAGGACGGGGCGGCCGTCGTGGGCCGCGTCGTGGTGCGCAATCTCGCGTTCGACAAGTGGGTCGCGGTGCGCTTCACGTTCGATGCGTGGCAGACGACGTCGGAGGTGACGGCGCGCTATGTGCAGTCGCTGCCCAGCGGTGCGGTCGACGTGTTCGCGTTCAGCATCCGGCTGAACGACCTGCTTGCGCGGATCGAGGGCAAGACGATGATGCTTGCCGTGCGGTATACCTCCGCGGGGCGCGAGATGTGGGACAACAATGGGGGGAGCAATTATTGTGCGACCTTCCGGCGGGTGCGCCCGGAGGTGCAGAGGGAGAAGGAGAGGGAAGGTGCGGCGGGGGTGCCGATGGGCGAAGGGAGGGAAGGCGAGGTGCTCGCGGACCTGCGCAGCCGACTCGAACGTGTTGTCAAGGCTCAAGAGCCCGGGCCCGTCAAGCTGAACAACAGTGCAGAGAACAAGCCTAACGCAGCGCTATTCAAGAACGGCTTGCTCGCATCGCGGTACGATTTCGGCACGTCCTCGCGCGAGCCGTGGCGCCCCTCTGTGTCCATGCCCGCCAACGCGCGCCACCAGCGCGCCCAATCGCACCCCGTGTTCGCGGCCGACGACTCGCCCAGCCCACCCAGCACGATCCCGTGGCCCACCGTCGCGAAGGCGCTGCCTAAGGCGCCGCCCGCGTTCGGCTCGCCGCGCGCCGCCGACGACGACGCGGCGTCCTTCATGCGCGCGCCCGCGCTGCAGCGCCACCACCAGCGCGGGTACTTCGACGTGCAGGTGCAGCGCGACGCGGCGATGCTGCGGCGCACGCCGCCCGGCACGCCCGGCGGCACGCGCGTGCGCTCGCTCGACGACCTGACGCCGCTCGCGAGCCCGCGGTACTACTCGTTCCCGCCGCTGGACCGGCGCGCGGGGTTGGGGCTCGCGCCGGAGGCGGACGGGTGGCCGACGCCGCGCGGCGTCGCGGCGCGGGAGGTGCGCGCGGGGAACATGAGCGAGGAGAGCACGCCGAGCTTCGTGAGCAGCCCCGGGTCGTCGCGCAGCGGCTCGGTGTCCCCCGTGAGCCCACCCGATTTTTCGGAGCTGGGGATCGGGATGCAGGCGAGTGCGAGCACGACGACGTATCACACCTTCCTGGACAAGTGCGTATACTATTTCTGACATTCCTTGGTTCCGGAATGCTTATGTACGTTTTGTGCAGGTTCTGCTTCTACACTGGCCCCGAAGCGTCGGGCGTGGAAGGCCTCCCACGCACGCAGTCCGTTTCGAGCGTGGAGGAGTTCTTGTCCGCCACGTCCGCCTCACCGCGCCTGCACACCTTCGTTCAGAAGCACTATACGGCCACCTCGCTGCGCGCAGACGAGGCGCGCACCCGCAGCGGCTCCTCCACTCCCACCGCCACTTTTACCCCCGTCTCGGAATCCCGCTCGACCACACCCGTCGCTGCCGCATAGAAGTCTTCCAGGTCATCTATCTTTGCCTGCGCATTATTTTTATGATCTCTACACGCGACAGATTGTACTGTACTTCTACATCATGGAGTGGCGTCCGGACTCCCTCCCCAACACATCATAACTACGCATCACGAAACCCCTTTCCCCTAGTGTCATACTACGTGTTGTGGGCTGTAACTTGGTATCCAACGTTCCACTTCCCCGTATGCATTTTGTACTTTTAGCACCCCTTCGTACGACTATATACGCCTTAAAATTTACCTACACTACCGATATAAAACAGAATACACACAGCCTAGCACAAAATCAATTGAATTACAGCACTGTATTGCGCAGTAGGATGAGCACAGGTTAATATCGACCACCGCTGCTTCGATTTCGCGGGCCCCAGCGACTCTGCCGTGGCCCGCCACCACCACCACCACCACGACCGCCCCAATCGTCGCCCCCTCCACTGCCTCCTCCTCTATCACCGCCGCCGCCGCGACTCCAGGATTCTTCTTGTGGGAACAGGTCCTCCTGCGATGGCAACGGGCCGCTTTGTCGTGGCGCAACATGCTCAGACGCCCCGAAGCCAGGAATAAAGTCGTCGCCAGCACCGCCATCGTATCCCCTCGAGCTCCGGCCGTAGGCATCCTGCGGCCCCGAATCGTACCCCGCCCCGCCTTGCCCGGCACCCCCGCCGGGGTCCGCGTCCTCCTCGCGGCCCCACCACGCGGCGGCGGCGGCGCCTCCGCCGCCTGCGTAGCTGAACCCGGGCGCCATCGCGTCCTCGTCGTCGTCCTGCCCGCCTTGGTCGACCACCTCGGGCGGCTTCTCCCCGCCGCCGGAGAACACGGACGCGGCGTCCCCGGGGCGCTCGCGCGACCAGAAGCGCGTGGTGTGGTCATTGGATGCGCTTGCGAGGAGGTGGCCCAGCGGGTGGAACGCGAGCGACCAGACGTTTGAGTCGTGCGCCTGCGACAGCGTCGCGCGCGGGAGGGCCGTGGGCTGCGCGAAGGTCGGTTCGGGCGTTGCGAGGTCCCAGTGGAGGACGGCGCCCTCGGACCCGCCCGAGACGAGGATGGGGTGCACGGGGTGCCAGGTCACGGCTGGATGTGGGGGTTCAATCAATCTTGCTGGGAACGAATTGAGTTTTCATCATGGACTCACAGCAGACCTCCTTCTTGTGACCCTTGAAGGTGCGGAACTCCTTCATTGCGCGGATGTCGAAGACACGGACTGTTTGATCGCGGGACGCGCTGGCGACCATGTCTCCGTTTGGGGACCAGGAAAGCGCCTGAATGGTGTTTTTGTGTTGGTGTCTGGGCGACGAGATAAATATAAGACTTTAGATTGCGAGTGGTACGTACAGCGTAGATAGGACTGTTCCCGTGCGGGGATCCCAAAACTTGATATCGTTGTCTTTGCTTCCGGACACCAACAAACCTTTCGTGGGATGCCATTCGACACATTTGACATCCCAGCCGTGGCCTAGACAGCGTTTTAGTTTGTACATGTGAAAAGATGAATGGTACTACCAGAAAGGATGCTTTCGACTCGTCTCTCCTGGAATGACCAGATGCGTACGCTGGAGTCGTCGCTAGCAGTAGCAAAGCGCTTGTCGTCGGGGCTGAAGCTCAGCCCGCGAATCGCTTCGCGAGAGTTGGAGCCCTGCCACGCAGCCAGATTGTTCATGTTCGGCTCAAAATACTTGATGGTACCAGCTTTGTCTGCCGATGCAAGATACGCGCCGGAGTGGGTGAAGGAGAGAGTGCAGATGGCCGTATCATGGGCCTGGAGAATGGTTTCGAAGTTGAACGTGAGGCCGTTCCAAAGCGTGAACTCTCCGCTTGTCGATCCGGTCAATACGCGTCGACCTTCGGGTGTCCACTATTTCACGTCAGTCTGCTGCTGCCAAACATAGGCTCTGATGTTCACCGTGACGACGTTCACCGGACATCGGACCTTGTTCGTCGATGTGTGTACGAATTTTGTACACAACGAAGTGGATGAGTTGTCTGGATATGCTTTCGGAGGTAGGAGCTACAATGATGCATTCATTTAGCCCCTCCCCTAATTAAAAACAAAGTGTATTCCTACGTCGATAATATACGGAGGACTCGGCCGCAAATACGGTACGTACCCGTGGTTGGGGCGTAATTTGCGCAGCTGGAAGATGGATAAATTACACGACATAAACGACACAGGTAAAGCCTACCAACGCCCAGCGACCCATGCCACCGTTATAGTCCACTGTCCGACGAGGGCGCGTCTTTTTTATTGGCTTCCCATCTGCGAACTGCCGCGCGTTGGCTTCCAGCTCTTGCATTCGCGTGGCGTCATCTACCGGGGGTGGCTGGGGCACAGAGAGATACCTTGAAGGAGACCATTCTACATGGGGGGTTGATGGCGGGTGAGGTATTGACCTCAGAGGAAGAAGAACTGGGAGTGTCCCAGGCATTGGTTGTCCGTCTGTAAACACCAGGCAGGTTCTTGATCTCTCGGCGCCCCTTCAAGAACCAGAAGCTGAATCGCTCGCTACAGGGAAAGTAGATAGGTCTTGCACAGCCCAGGGTTATCTCATTCCCAAGCGCAGGAGTATCCAGGTGATTTAATGGCAGAGGGTCCGTATGGTTCTGTTTTATTTTACCGTCATCGCCTTCTTCCGCATAAATCAACAAGTGCAACTTGAAGCAGTGTCGGCTATTCTTGGCTCCATCTATAATCTCCATCCATCTCGATCTTGAACTTCTTGTCTTCCATCAGACTTCTGACGGCCCTATGGTCTTACAAGACCTTCCCGATTAACCCCTCTTGTAGATGTACATGCTATGTCTAGCGAGGTCCAACATTTACCATGGCTTTACTACTCGGCTGGCATGCGTTGAACTAACGCGGAGTTCGAGGCGTGAGGACATCATACAGAAATCCTATGGGAATTCCCTCTCACGCGCTCCGAGTTCACTCAAGTGACTTCTTTATCGCCGAGAGTCGGAGCTTGAGGATTTTCGGTTAAAATCCATCAAGTCCTCGGTTACCGACAGGAGTTAACGAACTGTTAGGGCTCGCCAACAGATTCCTCAGTGATGCGGGAACTGCGATGGTTATGCGGTGTTGTGCCACATATCAGATTCTTCTCTCCCATCTGTTACCCAGGTAAGTACTTCGATTCCTCGTAGCAACCTGCGGACCATTCTGGTAGATCACATCACTGGGCAAGGCAAAATCCCCCTCAGCACGCCCTACTTGACGTTAGAGCGGCCTTGGGGAGTTCCGCACTTAGGCTCGTGGGTCCAAGTGGATGCGATATGCATATCGCACCGTACAGCCGGCAAGGCCGTTTTACCTGAGAGTTTGACTGTGATCACCAGAGTTTGCATCAGATACATGCGGGAGATAAACCGGCGTCAGCTGGAGCCTGTTGCTACCTCTTCACTGCCCTGAAGCTTATCTTCGTCCTGCGGTCGATATAACCTGGTGCTACAGGTGCGACCATTGGGTTTTTTTTGTTTTGTTTCCGGCAAATCTGTATTATTCGCATTCTCTCCGAGCCATTTGCATCCCTCGATTCCATCCGCGTCCTGATGTTCTAAAAATCTCTCAGAGGATGCCGGTGGCCCACCTTCGCTTCATATCTTTTGCTATTTGCTGAACCTGTCTCAGTGGCGTCTTCGGAACTCAAGTCCCAACACCGTTCGCATGGATGGATAGTCATCTGAGTAATCTTCCTGTGATCTCCTACCATTGTGCTCAGGGTAAGGGCTGTACCCTGAGATAAATCGCCCCAACTCATCTCATTGATTTACCTGACTACTCTCAACTCAACAGACACCACTAGTTGTGTCCGCGGATTCTTTCGCGCAACGCCCGTGGCACCAGGCAGGTTCCCATGCACCTTCGATGCATATGCATTATCCCATCGGATCTCCGTGATTAGGACCAATCGGTGCTATGCCTTTCCCGGGCTTGGCGGGTGTTCGTTGTTGATCCCCATTGCCTGAAAGTCCATACAATTTTCTCACAATGTCACAACCAGAATTCACCCACTGCAGCAGTGACCAACGAGCGGAAATTGACGATGTCCTGTGCAGTTCAATTACTTAGGTCGACTATTCCTGCTTTCCGACTCAGATGCAGTGCCGTGCAGGCACCATAAGGTCCGCCATGTCCAGAACACGACTTCTTCTTTTTCATTATTGTCGAAAGAGTCAGTCGTGGCACATGATCGACATTTAAGTATTCCTTCCGTTTTGGGATTCTACGGCATGTTGCTTGATTTGGAGGCTGTTCCACGTCAACTTTTCGCCACATCAATCTCCTTTCTCCCTGAACCGCATCAAGATGATCTGGCGCAGATCTCGGACTCTTTAGTGAGATTCACAGTAGCATCTCTTTCCGCTTTGGTCCTTCTTGTTTATCCTTCACACCCTGTCTTTATCGTCCTCGCTTGCCCTTGAGTTCTCCGAACTCCTTTTCGCCTCCCGGGCCAGCTCTCGATCTTTGAGTACGTTTCCGCCCTTGTTCCTTCATCTTCCTCATTTGGCATTCTCCATACCCACGCTCTTCTTCACAGGTGTGCACACGAAGCTTACGACGGTTTGCGAAAAGACACCTATATCATTATTTCCGGCTCAGCTCCGAAGCTTCTGGATCTGATATTCTTTATCCCCAACTCAGCCTACTTCCCATCTGATATTGCACCTTGTCTTCCCCCACAGTGGATACCTACACGAGGCACTCTAATACCTGACTGGAACGCCCTCCTAACCGCTGGCCATGAACACCAATCATGCAAAACTGTCGCGCAAGGCGTCGATTCATGATGTTAGAAATCTTTGCTCTACTACGACAAGAATGTACTGACTGTGTGCGGCCAATACCAGGTCCCGCCTTACGCATCACCCGCGGCTGGACCATCCTCGCCATCGAGCGAGGCTCTTCCCCCTGGATGGGTAAAGCAATTTGATCCAGTGTCCCAACGCGACTTTTATGTGAATCCCCCATTGCTTTCCAGAAAACCCAAATAACACTCTCTAATATCTTCGACGCAGGTAGATACAGCTGTGGCGCGTTCTACGTGGTCTCATCCTTACGAAGATGAGCAGTACCTGCGCGAACATGGCCGCCGCGATAAACGGAAGATCTGTTGCCCCGATTCTTCAAGCCACGACTTGCATTCCCCCGTTGTCGCCAATGTTCCACCAAGACAGCCGTGCACAAATAGCGAGCCAGCCCGAAAGAAAGCGAAGATGACACCTGTGCAGGGTGTGCCTACATCATCGGCACATGATGATATCACGGTATGTCCGCAGCCGGATATACACATGGCCTTGATCCTACTGTCTGTTTAGCGTGAGCTGGAGCTCCTCTTGCGCCGCGATTTTGCGTTCCCCGGAAAATACTGCCATGCTGCCACGACAGTCTCCGCAGCAAATCCGGGGCTGAACGTCAAAGGGATCGGAATCCTCGGGCTTCCTCTCAGTGAACGAGATGCCAAACTGATGCGATCTCTCATCACATCCACCACCCAGGATGCGAACCCTGTAGGGAATGTGTGGGAACTAGATTCCCAGGCGATTGAGTGTAGCAATCCTGCGTGGTCGCACTACATGGAAGATATCGTTTTGAAGGACATCTGGCGGAAACTAGCGCCACACTGCAGTCGCCCGCGGCTAGAACTCAAGAGCTTGCTTCTTTGGGAAGCAACTTCCGAGTAAGTTCGTCACCTTGTGCTTGTGCGGTTTCTTATTGTTTTACTTACCCGTAGTATCTTGGAATATGAATGGTACACATGTCATCATTCCACTTGCCTAAGCTAATCCTCCTTCAGTACTGAAAGTCTTAGAAAGGCGACGGGAACATTCGGCACAATTCACGTCATTCTCCCTTCTTTCTATACCGGCGGTCATTTCCAGCTGACGTTTTCCGGCTCTTCCGAGAATTACGACCTGTCTGCGACGTCCAGCTTCTCAACATCATTGGTGGCCTGGTATCATGGGATGGACTGTCTAATAAAGCCCGTTGAAAGTGGCCGCCGCCTTGCCCTGTCTTATCACCTGATCGCTGGAGATGATGGGCCCCAACCCGCGCTACCCGTTATGCCCGAAAAGCTGCTTGATCTCCGTCGATTCCTGCGCAAGTGGTCGGACATCCAGGAGTTCGAGCCAGACGCCGCCCCAAGTGTCATCGCCTATCCCCTGCGGTACGAATATCGCGATAACGATATGCGAGCGGACATACTGAGGCTGGAAGATCGGCACAAGGTCATACATTTGAAAGGGCTTTGCGACGAACTGGATTTCCAGCTCGGGTTAGCTATTCTTGATGACCACCTCATCGGCACTGCGGACGGCTCCCAGAGGGATGGCCAGGGACGACCAGCGATGATGGATGTCAACAGCCGCCGTCTGACGATCAAGGAAGTCTTTGACTTCGATGGGATGTCTATCCCGGGACTGTCAAAGCTGGAGCTCGATGAAACGGATTTTGTGAAGACAGTGGCGTTGGACTGCGAACCAGAGCTTGTTGTGTATGAAGCAAAGGCATGCTCCCATTCTATCTGATAGTGATGTAGCCCTGATAATTGATCTCTTATAGGACCCCCGCATCGTCGAATTTCGTGAGTACTAGAATTATTAATACGTCAGCGGTGTAGCTCATATCTTCCGCAGACTATTCTCGGACAGTTGTAGTGTTATTCGAGAGGCGTCGTACTGTCGAGGCACTCCTCCACACGAGACGCACTTTCTATGCGCTCGAAAGACTACATGACGTGGATCGACGCAGGTCCTCTACCGTGGACAGGAAGATAGTGACTTACGTCCTTACCTCACTTTACGATCAACGACCGTACAACTTCGATGCCCAAAGAACGCTCGCCGACATCGCTCTGGGATGGAATGACCCGCATCTATGGCACGAGACCGCCAGGAGCTCCAGCTCGCATGGCTCCTTGATCTCTACCCTTGAGTCTCTGCAATGGCTCGCTGCGTGGCAACGGTTTGCATTCGACGGCGTCCGTGAAAGGTGAATACGTCCTTCCAAGATTCTGTCTTCCGGCCTGACATGCGTTGATAGCATCGAATACTGCTGCGAGAAGAAGGGAGCCAGGAAGTCTTTGGACTTCTTCGTCGAGCTTGATCCGGACTCCTTCTCCCTGGAGTCCGGCTCGACCAAAGACCTGGTTATTCGATGGTCTAATGACCAGCTACAGCGGGCTCTGGAAGCCATAAACCAGCTCGAACGAGATAGCGTTCCCATGTTCATCGCCCTGATTCGCAGAAGGGGTATAGCCTTCTTCTGCTCGAGGGTCTTGCACTTCCTGAACCGAGTTCCGGGAGCACACGATTTCTGGATCGAGTTCATCAGGTGCCTCGACGCAATCAGACCTGCCAGCGTCAGTCGGGATAAAGACGCGAAAGCGTTTGATTCACTCGCAGACGAAGCCTTGGATGCGATCCTTGAGGACTTTTCCTTGATTGTCCGATCGGGGGATATTCCCATGCGGAACCGTCGCTTGTCCGAGATCATAGATCTCTGTCTCACCACTGGCCGTCTCGGCATGTGCCGAAAGGTGCTGTTCACAACTGTCCCCCAAGATCAAGGCACCGACTGGGTCCCAGACATTCTAAGTCCTCTTTACGTTCCCCTTCTACGACACACTCTCCGTGAACATGACGTCGAAGTGTACCACAAGCCTTTCAACGACTTCTTCCGCGCTGTGATCGGATGCTATCTGCATCATGTTCTTGGACCATATAGCGGCGGACTCAGAATATGCGGTTCGTGTGCCTCCTGCCCCGCCCTCGACGAATTTTTGGTGTCGCCCAACTTGACTCAGGCGCACTTTGTTGGCGCCAAAACCCACACGAATCACCTACAGACCCACTTGGTCCCCGCTGCCGATATCGCATCGTTTTACTGCGTTGCTGAATGCCGCCGTTGAGGGTGGCAATGTCATGATTGTCAACAAGCACAGGGATTCTGAAGTGGATCCACAATGGATTTCGCGGAAGAATCGGGCATCGGAGTTCCGTCCACTATCGGGGAACCTTCGGTCATCGAGAGAATCATGGGGAGGCGGTATATAACGACGTCTTTCTCGCCCTGGATGGAAAGACTCATTTCGTGCATATTGGGGAGGCGGCTCGCTCCGCAAGTCGTAGCCCGTCTCGCGGGGTTGTCGTTCACCACCTTTTGCATGGCCGATGGGTCGTTACGAATACGACAGATCCCTTATTCTCGCTAACCACTTGATATCAATGGACTGAATGGCACATGTAGCTATTACTATCGCAATGTATCATATTCACTATGGACTGCTTTCCAAGCTGTGCACTATCTTTCCCTTTTGTTTCGAGATTAGGGCACTTCCAGCGGTACTGCCGATTTTTTTCTTCTGGCCCCACTGACGACATATTTTATGTTTGCGTGGCCCGGCTATCACTTCCCGTGCCCTGAATATGCAGATCCTTGACCGCTTCAACTCTCCTAGTGCAAAAGGGGTTGGAGATACATATAGAGCTCCCAGCTGTGTCATAGATTTGAAGAATCTATATCTGTCCTCCCAAAACTTCCTCTACCGCGCCTACCTCGTGGTTGCGACATGATCTCGCATTCACGTTGATTATGTACCGAACATTTTTTGCAAGTACAAAAAGCGCTTTTTTTTTGCCTGCGTTTGGTTGAAACCCCCATTGTCCCTCCAGTCAAAATGAGTGGAACACACACCTCCAGTTTCATTTCAAGCTTCTGCCTGAGTTTCTTCTCTTCTTCGGCGGCAGCTTCGAAGTCTCGCTGAAATAGCTGGTAGGTCAGTCTCAACCAACTAGTTCCTAGGATCCTGAAGTTGACATTTACCAGAAGAGCCTGATGATCTGTAGTTGACACTGCTGATTCCGGTTCACTCGGGCTGGATGAACTAGCGCGCCGTAGCCTCGTTCGCTTGTGGATTCTGGATCGCTCAACCTGTTCTTTCTAGAACAAATTGCACTCTTCAACAGCGTAAAGATAGACTTACTCCCGAGTCCTCGCCTCGTTTAGCTCGTTTGGGGCGGCCACCCTCCGTTTTTCTCGCATGCGCATGCTCGGTGAAATAGCCAAAGGTTGGAAAACTGGAAAATGCATACGTGAACGGTTTTGAGACGTCCGCCGCTGTGTAGCTTTCTGTTTCTCCACCATGCACTGTATAGATGCATGAATATCTTGGCCGTTCTCATCTGCAACGAAGAGATCGCACTGCGCATTTATTGATTTCCCGGTACCCACGGTTGGCAGGGTAGTAATGGTAACTGACCTTATTTCCGTCCATTGAAGGCGGAGCATGACTGATTTCGCGGCCACTAGAATGTTCCAGCCAGAATTCGACATCCTTGGAGATACCATTAGAGGGAATTCGCGACGCTCAACAAAGATCGGGGTAGGAGTTGTTGACCGGAAAGATAATTAAAGTTCAACGGAGATTGCATAACTTTGTTCAATCTCGTTTCCCCAGGGCCATGCTGATCACAAGTGTAATTTGGAGGTTGATGGAGCTAGACCAGTACCAATAATTTTATATCGCAAGTAGGCCCCACTCAAAAATGGCATATTATTACCTAGAATTTTCATGATGTTGAACTTCGAATTGAACCAGTCCTCGCTGAAGAAATATCTACGACGTGTCATCCCACAGAGTCAGCAGTCTCGAGTCAAGTATCTTAGACTCCATGTTGTCCTGTGACTCCCCCGCGGAACGCAGACTCCATATGCCTTTATCCAGGACGCGTTTTCTAGACGGCTCGTCCAACTCGGCAGCAAAAAACTCTATCGCTGTTACCATCTCGCGACCATATGCAATCAACGCCTGCCGTTTAAAGTAAGGAGATATCGTAGGTGCATGAGTGCCGTAATTATCGAGAAATATGGCGACAAATGAGCGGACGACCGCGGAGACGTCCGCTGGGGTGTTATTGTCGAGGAGGATCAAATGTAGATGCGCGACTGCTCAACTTGTCAGCGGGGCCCTTGTAAAGCATCAGGATAAATTTTACCAAACATGCCAACTTCCGCTCCGGGCGTAGATAGCCCAAAGTATTCCCAATCCACCAGCCCACGAGTGCCATCGGGGTTGATGATGATACTCCCCGGCCATAAATCGACCATTCCAAGGCACGGTTCCAACCTTTTCTCCGCTTGCATCGCCTCCGCAACGCGTTCTGCTAAGACCTCTGCGTCCAGCACGCCACACAGCGCCATCACGCTCCGCGCCGTCTCAGCGAGAAAAGCCGCTGGGTTCCCCTGGTCGTCCCTCCGGCGTGCAAAGAGCTCAATAGTCCCAGGTGCGGGGTACGATGTGATTATCCAAAACTTGGCAATAAAGGTGCCCAGTGTGGACGCGATGTTGTGCACTGTGGCGGACGCAGGTGGGGGCTGAGAACACAGAAACTTGGAAAGAGTCAGGCTTTCTCCGAGATCCGTTATCCAGAGAACGTTAGCCTTGGTGTCATGATGAACGAGTTCGGGTATTTTCAAGTATGGGAAGTCCGAGAGCAATGCTTTGATTTCAGAGCTGTCAGTCAGATACAGCAAGGCATTTCCTTCATGACTTGACGGTGCACCGACATCGGTTGCGCTGGGTCGGAAGCTACGAACGGTGGCGCGTATTTCAGGACAATGGATGGACGGAATGTGAACCAAATACGCTGGTGGCAACCACGAAGATCGCACGGGCAGTAACATTAGTTAGCCCTCCTGTCAAGATTTCAACGCGAAAATCGACTGGTTTCGGGAAAGCTGTGACGCAAGGTATGAGGAGAAGTCAAACATGATGCAAAAAGAGTCAAAAAGTTGCTTGGTTGTCGGAACAAAGTCGGAACCGGCCGCTCCGAGTCAGTGATGGTTCAATTTTCCTAATCGGGTCGTTGGACAGTTGGACTTCTTACCTGGTCCTCATGTTGACTTCGTTTCAAGTTCAGACGTTCACGCACTGCCTTTACTGCTGGAACTCTCGCACGTCGCTGATGTGCCCCGGCGACCGGCCCCTTTCCCTCCCAACTGATGGTCTCGGCGAAAAGATGGCCATCATAGGAGTCTCAGACTCAGATGCACCCGGTAACCTGCTCAGGCTGGCAGTGGCAAGTAACCTGTCTTAGCGGCGCGTAAGTGTCTCCGCCAAGCTTGGTAGTGTTGGAGGAATATGCATGTGTCAAGGCAATGTCAAGGCTCGCGTTACCCGACGCCCTGTTGACACGCACGTTGTCGGCAAAAACACCGAGTTACACCGAGCAAATGTCGGCTGCATATCTTCCAGAGGTCTCAAGGAGGTCTCTGATCCTATGACGGGAACCATCGGGGATCGTGCTCTCAGAGCCTGTTTGACAATGCCAAGAACAATCTCTGGAAGGCTA
>JARGXW010001246.1:0-27805 GCA_029204085.1 Mycena sp. CBHHK59/15
GTTCATGGAGAGAGTATGCGAAGAAAAGACGTGCAACGAGGGCCATGAGCATACTAGTAGAAGAGTACCTTGGATGGAGAAAAACACGCCGAACGAACTCTCTTTATACGATTCTACCATAGCACACGTCTAACTTGAGCTCGGGAAGACTTGAACTCCGGAAGACTTTACGCGCTTCTACTCGCAAGCGAGAGACACCAAAGCATACACATATCAAGGAAAGACAGGAAGAATGAGGAGCTCTGGACATCTTCCCCGCCAGCGCCTGCCTAGTAGACATTCAAAACAGCCTAAGAAAATGGAGCAAAGATCATGGGGTGAGCTCTTCGTTGCAGAAATGGATGAAGAGCGCGCCAAGGACAGATGGATGGCAGGAAATAATTTGAATGGATGACAATGGAAAGCGCTGGAAGGCGGGGGAAATTTCGTTTTTCATTCTGAAACGACAGGAAGCTTGCAGAAGGGTGTCGGTTAAAGCAAGGATTGTATTCGGATCTGCCTATTTAGACGTACGCCAGGGAAACCTGCTGTCTGAACCGTGGCCGCAGTGATCGTGACCAAGAAAAATATTACGGGGTTATGCCAGCAGTGGATCATAGTCTCGAACAGTCGAACCGTATGGCTTTTGCCATGAATAACGGCGAGGACGGGTTGAATGGATGTAGTACGGTTGCTTCACAAACGAGTCATTCGAGGGAAGGAGAAATCGCAGTGAGTGAGCATCAACGTTTCAACAGGCATCAACATGGACTTTTCACTGACGTGACAACATGGGGACCCTCGTCCTCACCTAGCACTACAGCGTAGGCACAAGATATGCGCAACAATACACAGTCACTTCTCCCTTCCTGTGGAATCCTGATTCCTCAGTCCTCCGCCCCCGCAATCCTGTGCTGCTCATTAGCCCAAATTTGTGTTGAAAATTATTCAGCCATCGATGTGTAAATAGCTGCGGATCGACGGGGATTGGCCGACAAAGTTGGCGCATCCGGAGACTTGGGTGTACGAAAACCTCCCGCACAAGCAAGGGTTGTGTTACATTGTGTGTGTTCAACTTCAACTTGTGTTTTCCATATTTCTATGGTCTTCACACTGTCTTTCCTCTGATCTTCCTTCCTTTTTCGTGTACTCAAATTATTTTTACAACAGATAATCACTCCATCTTAGGAATTGGCCTGGGCCATGGTCCTCGAATACATCCCCGGGATGACTCTTGTGGCCTTCGCCACTGACCTCACGAGGACTTTGCCCGACACTTGCGACGTTGTGAGGCATCTTGGTCTACGTTTCACTATTCTAGACTTTCTCACAAGCTTCTAACAGCTTAAACTTGCCCTAGATGCGCTGGAAGAATTCATATGTGGTGGCCTACGGCCATGCGATATATCCCCCCGAAACTTCGTCGTCGGTGGGTCTCCTGGGAAGCGTTCTGCTGTGTTGATAGACTTGTATTTTGTGGTTATGGTTGAAGTGTTTAAAAGGGCTGGAGACCTTACGCAATGGCACTTTTGTTGGGAGATGAAGGGCTTCCTTTCCACGCAAACACGCGCATGGGCAAAAAATAAAATTTCCGAAGTGTATGTCGCGTATTGGGGACGATGATGATGTGTGAAGGGGTGGACGTCGATAGCCCTTCGACGAGGAATGTCGTGCAACGTTAGGGTCTGGATATATTGCCATTACATTATAAATTACTGTAGTTTTATGTCATTACTGTATCAGCCCGAGTCTACATAAGTACCATAGACGAGGCCTGACACGGCTATAGTTTTGGAGGCCACAAGGCTATTCCCGATGGTCCTCCCTCTTCTCACCTCAGCAGCTCTGGAAATCACCCATTCTCTTCACCTTCGATTTGCGCTCGCAGAGCATCAACGATCCATTCAGTGGCTGCCAAAAGCGAAACGATATCGCACATCTTCCCTGAGCGCGGATGGTTTCACTCTGCTGTTCTCGTATTGTATCGGGCTCGTGCGTCTGCCTCCAATACATATTCATTGACATGATATTTATTTCGATTTCGATATGACTTGGTAGCTAGCGAGAGCTACCATCGTACGGCTCTTCGCGCTGCGCCCCAACCGTGTTCTCTCTTCTGATTGTATCCTATTGGCAGAGATATGGCGCAACACTCAGGTCCTCGGTTGGCTGCTGAAAAGAAATTTGTACAAGGTAGGCGTTCGTCTCTTGAATGCGCCGACGGGCTCGGCAGCGCTGGTGCGTGAGTCCATCCGCGTCGGTCTATGGTGATGCGGTCTAGCACCTGCCCACAGGACTCCCGCGCGCCGCGTTCGACCTCGCGCCCGACTCCGACCGACTGGCGAAAGCTCGCACGCCGTGTCCTGCTTCGAAAACCCGACGCCCAGGGACACAGGCAGTCCCATGTCCGCGCAGCGCCGTCTTTTCGTTGTTCAGACGAGATGGGCGGCTGGGTCGGTGCGTGGGCATGCTGCTGAACGGGAAATCGCGGGCCATGGCAGCTCTTGGGCTCGCGGAGGAGGCGGGTCGATGATCGCGGCGACGATACGGTGGGCCGAAGACGAACGCGGCCGGGGCGGAGGCGGGCGTGAGTTTTGGATCGAAGTTGTCCATCGGCGCGTCGTCGCATATGACGTGGAACGGTGCAGCCGTCCCCCAGGTACTGTCATTTCGCGTTCGGGATGGGAAGTCGAGCGTGCACCGGACTCTGCGTCTTCAGCAAAGCGGCCACGCGTGACCTAGCTCACAGTCGCGATTGACTCCAACTGCGCGCTTTTTGCGTCTGTCGGGTGTGAGCAAGGTCCTGATCAAAGGAGAAACCATGAGTGAAGAAATGAAAATTTAAGTACTGTAAGCGTAAAGTTGAATGACGAACAACGAAGCAACGGTAAGAGGAGACGTATCTGGCATTGGACGCGCGCGGGGCTGCGTAGCAGTCCACTGGATCTTCGAGATGTCCTATGTGTGCAGAGCACGCATGCACGCCACCCGCGCCCGACTCCACCCGCGTCTCCTGCAAACTCGAATCGGCGCCGGCGGGAGGTCCAGAGCGCGCGAGACCAGCTGACTCGACGGACACGTCTGCGGGCCTTCGGGTCAGTCGTCAGCGCGCGTCAGCGCATGCGGGTAGAGTTTAACGTTGGGAGGGGTTCCTTTCCATCGATAACGAGGAGGGGAAAGCGAGGCGAGGCGTGCCGAGTCCACGTGCGTACTCCCAGCTGCGTACACTCAGGAGATCAGAACTGCAACGCCAGTTGACTTGAATGCATGTCATTGTATTGTAAACGAGGAAGCGGTGAGACGACACGTGCCCTGTGCAACTTTCTTCCAACTCTCAACGTTCTCAACTCTGAGTTTGGTCTTGCCGTTCATGGCGCCACGCAAGAACGAAAGCGCGACGCGGCCGAAATTGCTTTATCCTCGCCCCCACCAAAAAGTCGCGTCGCGCGTCTGGCCGAGACTCAGTATCATCAGCTCGTAAGCACAAACGCGGCGGACGCGGGCCTCCGGGCCTGCAGCACTGTCGGATTCCGATCTGGAAGGCGCAGGATCTGCAGTGGACCACAATGGCACGCCACTGCCGTTGGTAATATCTCAACCAGTTCTGAAGAGGAAGCCGACTTGGTTGTGGGACCTTCGCGTAAACTAAACGGAACACACGCAGGGTCGCAGCGCACTCAGACTCTGAAGAGACGGAGAAATGACGCAGCCACAATTGCTGTCGACTGCGCAGGACTCCGAGGAAGAAGCCGAGTCCGTCGTCTCTCTGCCAAAACAAAAAGTGCGGCGCAAGGTCGTCGCGCTGTCGGACTCCGAGGACGATGGTGTTGCAGACCGCCCGAGAAAATGTTGCGACGTGGCAAGCCATCGCCTTCCGTGCCCGCCGAAGGCGATTCCGATTCGGTGGCCGCCTCCCCTCGTAAACGGCGTCTGCGGCGCAAGGATGCGACGCCTTCGGATTCAGAAGAGAGCACAGCTGAGGCGACGGAAGGAAATGCCATAGTCCAACTGGGCTCGGAAGAAGAGGATCTGGAGCGTATGTGCTCCTTTGCATTTTCCACCCATTTCAATTCACACTGCGCCCATTCTTAGTCCCACGACAGATAACCTCTTCAAGCCGACCCGTAGACAGGTCAAAGAAAGTGCGCTCGAACGCTACCGTGATGCGAAGGCACGGAAGAATCGGTCTTCGCCCGCACTTGTGCCAGAAGTCGCCTCCGAAGAGGAGGAGGAGGAACTTGGATTTCCGGAAGCAGATGATGAGGGTGTTGACGAGGATGCAGAAAATATGGACGAGAGTTTCATCGTGGACGATGGGACGACGACGCCACCGCTGCTGATGCTGCCCTCGGCAGTATGCGGTACGAGCGCCGCGAACTCGAAGAGCATTTCAAGGTCTTCGTCGAATACATCATCGAACTCAATTGCGATCCAGAGTTTTTCTCCACTGCTGACGAAGACGACCGTACGTGTAGTCCCATTCAGCTGCCTCTATGTCATGCTAATCTCGAGAGTAGAGGCATATTACGAGTCTGCCGTGGTGGCACTTCGGCGACACATTGATCCCCTCGCCGACTCAATCACCCTCTCAACTTGGAAGGCGCCATTTATCGCGACCCTGAACCTACGCCCGACGCTTAAAGACGGATTTTCTAGCGAAGGGGACAACAACTGCCATGCATGTTGGACCCGAGGAAGGTACTCTTGCGATATTGGCGGCTCGTACACGCTATCCACACAAAAGGGTGTATACGACCCCAAAACCTTCGAGGTATCTTGGTCTCCGCTGTGTGCTCGACGCATTTGAAACCTAAATGTGCTTAGGACATGCCGGAAAGAAGATCAAATACGGAAAGAAGACGCAGTTCGAGAACAGTGCCGAAGCCCCCAATCGGCCATATCCACCCGACTTCCAGCTTATTATTGGAGAACGGTGTTTTAACCGCGCCCTCGCGTAGTTCGTTCTCTGACCATATATTTGCGAGATATCTATTAAATGCCTCAATTACAGCCACGAGGCGCGACACTACCTCCACTACGTCGCGACCAGAGTCAGGGAGGAGATCTCGGCCTTGTGCGAGGCAAATGTAGAGCTGTTCAACAATCCCGATGCTCTCCTCGGTAACATGAACGAACAGGGATTCGTCACGAGGGTGAGTTTCAGGTATCTTATGTCATCTGCGTGCCTAATTTCATGATAGCTCTGGGGCCGTTTCAAAGACTCGAGAAAGCAGTGGGCGATCTTTGGAAATAGAAAAGACCACGACTTGATTATGTAATCGCTTGTTAGAAAAGTGTCGACGAGTTTCGCTGGGTAAGTTTCCTCCAGTTCAGGCATGGGTAACGGGCTCTGCTTATATGTGTTGCAGTCGCGCCCGACTGTATGTATCAGTTATATTTTTGCACGGGAAATTCGACGTGGATGGAGAAACATCCCATGCCCCTCCGCGGCACCGTGATGTCCATCACTCTTCGACTTCGTGTTCACGCAATTGGACTGCTCGTTTCCACTTTCGTCACCGGCGAAACGCTATCGACCTTTCGTTAAACCAAAAGAGGCAGAGACGGTCAAAGCAGAGTGTGACGCACGGATATGGATCCAGCGCGGGTATCCACGCAACTGCCTGCTACGCCGGGGCTGAACACGTACGAGTGATAACACACCTTACAGCCAGCTTGGGGCCTGCGGCTGTGTCTTTACTGTTCATAAAGGTAGTATGGCAATTCAATGCTTGCGAATCGATTCTACACCATGGGCCTGGACTCGATTCGCGACTCGACCATTGGCCAGTGTGTCAATTTCCTCTCCGGTGACCGCCTGCTCCCCTACGCAGACGAGCGCCGCGGGTACGTCGTTCCTTCCCATTTCCTGCCCCTCCTTCAAGACCCGTTTCTGTCGCGCTCTCCGTAGCCCCCAAGGCACTCGATGAGGTGAAAAAGGACAACGAGCTGCCCCCGGACGCGCCTGTGTCCAAGCGCGTGTCGACCTTCACTGTCATCGCACTGGACGCCCGACCGCCGAGTCGGATATCGATTTCCAACGGCCGCCTCTCCCTGCATGCGGACCAGCGCTCCTCGGTGTATGCCATCCCTTCGCAGTTTCTTGTCCCGTCGTCTGAGAGCGAGATTGCGCTGACGCCGATCGTGGCGCCGTCCGCCGTGGAGGAGGACACTAAGAAGGTAGGCGTGTCGTCAGAATCACTTCACTTGGAGGTGAAGAGGGACTCCGTCGCACTGGCTCTTGTCAAGGAGGTAGAAGACGGCGAGCGGAGCTCACCTGCTCAAATCATGGACTTCGCGGATGTTAATCTCGTTGGCTGGGATGGTGAAGACGACCCGGACAACCCAAGATTTTTCATCTTATTGCTCTCGTTTCGTAGAATGGGCTGAGTTTGCGCAACAGAAATTGGTCCTTTGTGAAGCGTGTCTTCGTCTCATCATGTATTAGCTTCTTGACGTTCAGCGTGTACATTGGCTCTCCGATATACACCGCATCGATTCCTGGTATCATGGAAGAGTTCCACGTCTCGCTGGTGCACGCCACGCTCGGCCTAACTTTGTACATTGTCGGTAAGTACTTGTTTTCGTGTCCCTTCTACCTCGTCGTCGAACTCTTTGCAGGCTATGGCGTCGGCCCGATTTTCCTGGCCCCGCTGCAAGAGATCCCAGCCATCGGGCGGACTCCAGTTTACATTTACAGCCTCCTTCTTTTCGTCGTGCTCCAAGTTCCGATTCGACACATTCCGCGAAATCAAGATCGAGGCGGCCGGTAAGGACCTGCAATTTGCCCGCTTTGTTCAAAACGGGAACCTCCTCGTCATGAACGCGAATATGGAGGCTGCACAGGCGCTCGGTATTGCACGCTCCCTCCTCAGAACCAATCAACTTCAGTTCAGCGGCATCACGACTTTGGATCCAGCAATTTTCAGCCTCGCCTGCGTTCGATTTCAATATGTTTACATCCGATTATGGGTTCTCGAATGCCACGACCTCCTACGGGTCGTCCTCCAATTTCAGCGCCGATGCCGCTGTTTTTTTCACTCCCCAGAACAACACCTTCTACGATGGGTCCTCCTGTGATCTCAGCGCCTTCTTCACTAATGTCTCAATGTCCGCTGAGATCCCCATGGGCTTCGAAGATTTGTTTATACCTACAGCTTTCGAGGCTACCTCACCAGGCGCGGACCACGACTATAATTGGTCGGCAATGACCCCTGCAGATGAACTTCCCACGCTCCCTGCCCCGCCCGCCTCCTCCCCATCTCTTTCAGGTTCCCGCGAGCGGTCGCCGGAGCCACCTATTTCGGCAAAGGCAAAGGGGAAGCGTAAGGAGGTGAATGAAGAAAATATCGTCAGCACCCGACGCAACCGTGTGAGGCGTACGCGATCGTCGGACAACCTAATCGGCGAGGCGCCGCCCTCTAAGAAAACGCGATCTTCTCGGTAAGCATTCCGTCTTGGTTACAGGGTGTGCTGACAATGACTCTCAGTGGCTAAGCACCGGGATGGACGAGATGCGACGCACACACCCGATTGGGAAGGGCGACACACGGGCTGAAGCCCGACACATTGCACCAGATGCACGACACTGTGCCGCGTTTGCGCTTTCAGTCGCGGCACTGTGTTGTGCTCGTGTTGGCCGGTGTCGTGTTTGATTTGAAGTCACCCATGCACTGCAATGCACCAAGTAAGTTCATTCATGTATCTACGTTACATTACAAGTAACTCGGGACTCAAGGTGCTTAGCGAGGATATACAAGATGAGGCCCGCACACCCGATTGGGAAGGGCGGCACATCAACCGATACGTGGCACAGTGCCGCATTTGATGTGTCGGAGTGCCGTGCTTGGCCTGAAAGGCGGCACTTGCCAATTGGGGACACGGCGGGCCCGATGGATAGGAAGGCTGTGCTCTTTTTTCTTCCTTCCACTACCACCTCCATCACTCCTGCCCCGGGCCCACGTCCCAGGCATCGCCGACGCGCCACGATGCCCACAGATTATTCCAGCGCCGACATGGGATTGATTGATGGGCTGCCGACATGTGTTTTGAAGGATTTCCGGAGCCACGCGTCAGAAACTCACCTGGATCCAATGTGCCATTGACGCGCCTCTTCCAGATATTCACGAAATCATACATCACGGCCAATGCCCACGTATTCATCGACACTGCATATATTGACATTCTGGCATTGCGGTCCTTCCTCGCGGCACGGGATCGCGATTCCGCACGCGACACCATTGTGATCTCATCGTCTTCTCCGGGACCGTCGGGCCGATGCAGCGGCTTCCGAGAAGCCAACCAAAAAATCGAAGGGTTCTAGGTAGGTTTTATGGCTCCATTCGCCTTTTTGCATCAGGAAAACCGCAGCTATGGCAGCTATGGAAGCACTATGCAGCATCGTCTAGTGCTGGACAGTGCTGCATGGTGCCCCATAGCTACATCAGTTCCGTAGAGTGCTGCCTAGTACTGCATAGTACTGCATAGCCATTTTCGGTTTCCCTGATGCTACGGCTGTTCAAATGTACGCAGTTGACTTCATCTCGGAACTTGACGTTGAATGTCGTGGAATTTCATTACCTCATGTACTCCATCGCCACTTAGATAATGCATGAACAGTTTGAATTGAATGTGCCGTGTTTTATCTCAAGCGCGGCACTTGTGCAGGACCAAGGGCCGTGAATGGCGTGCGTGTGCCGCCTCTGATCTAGAGTGCCGCCCTTCCCAATCGGGCGTGCGGGCCTCACCTCGTCGATCCCGGAAATTTCACTCACGGGTAAGTATATCCCTTGGCTCGGGCCTTTCGGGGCCGTCGACTTCCATCAAATGATCAACGAGTCAACAAAATTCCGTCTTGCATTTTGCCAAATGACCCAAGAAATGACCACTTGCCAAAACTCTGAATGTCCCAACGCGAACCCTCCCTCTCGATTGGAATGTCCAACTTGTAACAAGTAAAGGCATCCCTTGTATACAGTCCCTCCTCCAGTACCAATGATCATCGTCTTCAGGATCGGAATACGGGGATCCTTTTTCTGTGGTCAAGACTGCTTCAAGGCAGGATGTGAGTCGGTCGCCGGATTCTAGGCTCTGTGGTTGATAGCCGTCCAGGGGCGCGTCTTTCCGACAAACATCGCCTTCATGCTGTTGACCTTCCCTGCAGAAAAACCACAAGGTTCTTCACAACCTCGCGAAGCTCGATCCAAACGCGGCCGGCAAGGGTATTTATCTATCCAACCATTCAGTTCTAGGTTCGCCGCCTGAAACTGTATGCGCAGATGGAACGTATAATCCGTTCCCAAACTACAACTCACCGGCCCAATGCGACCAGTGTATCCCCTCTCCCCCAAACGCAAGATCCCGGATCATATACAGCTCCCGGACCATGTGATAGACGGTAGAAGCCACTTACTTAGCCTGACTGCGGCATCGTAACAATCCTCTGAACCTTTCCGTCTCATTAAATTCACAGGGATTCCAAAGTCGGCCAGGCGCCCGGAAGGTCATCCGCGCATATTAAACGCCGAGGAGATTGAGAAGATGAGGACCGTCTGCCGGGTGCGTCTCCTTGACCTTCCGCTGTCTTCGTGTGGCTTACTATACACAAAAAAAATCATCTCCAGATGTCGCGTGAAGTCCTCGACCTCGCTGCCGCAGCCGTACGACCAGGGATCACCACCGACGAAATAGACGAGATCGTGCACAACGCGACCATCGAAAGGAACGCATATCCCTCGGACTTGAACTACCGCGAATTCCCGAAATCCGTGTGCACGTCAGTCCACTCCCCCGATATTTTGTTTTTGGGTTGGTGAGCTCCCTCTATCTGTTCAGATCAATCAACGAGGTCATTTGCCACGGTATACCCGACCAAAGGAAGCTGAGAGAAGGGGACATTATCAATCTAGGCGAGTTTGTGCCTCTTCGATGTGATTGATGTAAATCTGACCAGCGCGCACAGATGTCAGCATATACTATCAAGGCGGGTTATTATCATTATTATTATTTTGGACAACATCCATCTCAACTTGAAGCATAGGTTTCCACGGCGATCTCAACGGGACGTATCCCGTCGGTCAAATCGACGAGGAATCAGCAAAACTCATCCTCACAACGCGTGAATGCCTGGACAAGGCTATCGAGATTTGTAAACCCGGGGCTTTGTTCCGCGATATTGGAAAAATCATGCAAGTCGACCCTGATTCTAGTCGCTCTGCTCCATCTCATTGTCATTTTTATTTTAGCGAACCGATTGCTCGTTCAAATGGGTGCACGTCTGTTCGGACATACACCGGGCACGGGATTAACAGTATGTTCCATGACGCGCCGGATATCCCACATTACGCAAAGGTATCTATCGTTTCGCAAAATTCCCCCAATGATAAACAAAGATTCGTGCAGAATAAGGCAATTGGGACGATGAAACCCGGAATGGTGTTTTACAATCGAACCGGTAAGTAATGGAACCTAAATTGTCATTGCGACAGACTGACTCCAAAAATACTTCAGATGATCAATCTCGGCTCAAACTGGGACATTGTCCATTGGCCGGACCAATTGGACGGCAACGACAGTGGATGGAAAGAGAAGCGCCCAGTTTGAGGAGACGCTGTTGTACGTGCTCAGTTGAATTTTCCCCCGAGTTGCACTGATGTTGCTCACCCATATTGCCAGAATAACGGAAACCGGCGTCGAAATTCTCACTGCAGCGCCCAACAAATTGGTCGCTTGATTTACCTAAAATGCAGACTGTGTTTGCTTTCTATGACTTTTTTCAAACACTCTTAACGGCTGTTTGGCACCATGAGCAATCTTCGACGGGAACTGGTCAATTTTGAGTGTTCCAAGGATCGTGGCGCCATGCATTTTAGCAATGAGTTTCAACAAGTGTCAGTGACACTGAGGTACGAGCTTCATCCGTTGCGTTGTCTAGCGACGAGTACATTCACAGCAAAAAGATGGCAGCATGTGAACTCCATGCTGGGAAAGCGGTGGATTCAAGCTTAAGTTGATTCGCAATTCCAGCATTAATTCGGCACAGAGTCCAAGCGGAATCAATCCAGCGTTGCCCTGTAGCCCGAGATTAGCTTGTCATTCAACAGTTCCTGTACCCTGGTCCCCAGAGTCAAGAACGGAGTCGGATCTACTATGTTGCCCAGCTGTTTTGTACTACAACATGGTGGCTGGGTCCGTGACTCAGCCACCTGTGCCACCTGTGCCACAACCACCATTTTGTGGTACGAAACGGCTGGGCAACATACTAGGATTGAGACCTCGAGGCATTGCCTCCCTTTTTTGTCTCACTATTTTTCTCACTGGTTTGGGTTCCAGGGGTGTTTTTGAACACTCTCCACTGCTTCTCCTCCTCGTCTTTCTTTCAATTTTATATATTTTTCAAGCGATTTTATTCTCCAATATCTTTACAGATTGCTCCTTTTGCATACTATTTACAAGAAGGTTGTGTATGTCCTTCCATAGTGATGACCCGGTGTCTGCATAAGTATCCTCCTTATCTGGGGCAATGTGTATCTCCCTGAGTACTGTATAGCATCTGTTTGTATTCACCGGCTCCGCTGCCTTGGCCTTAGGCGTAGGCCCTTTAAAAACCCTGCTTGCGCAACTTTACAGCAAGCACCTTGAGGACCTCTGAACCAGAGTCCTCCATGTTGATTTCTGCTCACAGGGCACATAAGTTAAACTGTTTCTTGGGAGGCTCTGGGCACTCCTGTCGTATGTAGCCAGGCTTGCCACAATTATAACACTCCACCAGCCTTGTTTTTTGACACACCTGGTACACATCCATGTCTACTGGCCTGTTTGCTAGAGGCTTTGAAAAGTTGGGGATCTATCCCACAACTTTCACATCGGCCAGTGCGCTGGCTGAGGGTCCCTGTGGAGGTACAGTTTGGTCCAGGCCTATTCTGGCAGATCCGTCCCCTCTGCAGGTTGCCGTCAATCTGTATCAGACGGGCTTTGAAGTCCTTATAGGTGATGGGAAGCACCATACCTCCTATGTAGATTTGTGAGGTGATCTTGTGGTTAACAAGATCCTCAAAGAGTTCGATCAAGAACACATTGTAGTTTGTGGTCATTGAGTTTGGGGAGTACCCTGCCTGCTCCGCAATGAGCTCGAATTGCTGGAAGAACTCCACCAGTGAATGTTTTCCCTGACATGTGGTTGTCAGTTTCAGCTGCACCAGTTGCACAAGGTTTTGATACTTAAATGCCGCCTCCAGCTCGTCAATGAGTGTGGTGAATTTATAAGTGGCAGGAAGAGTGGAGTCTGATCCATCCTCTTGCAGAGGAAGGAGATGGTAAAGAAGACCCTTTTTTTATTGGTGTTAAGGTCTGTGTCATAGGTGGCAATATAGGTAGACAAGGAATCATGGAAGTTATTCCATTTGGATTTGTTCCCATCAAAGAAGGGTGGAAGGGTTGTGAGAATGACTTTGGATGACATGTCAATGATTGTAGGGGTATGAAAATCAAGTGTTACAGGTGTGGAAGGGCATGTGGGGGTGCAGGGTGATGGAGTTTCGGGTGGTGAGTGGTATGAATCAGACTTGTCTGAGTTGGTGTGTGTGTGTGGTGAGCCCAGCGTGAGGCACAGACTCTGGTAGGAAGTGGTGTGGTATATGCTCATAAAGCACATGGTAAAGTCAATGCTGTCTTTTGCTAACAGAACAATCCCAGGTCTTCTACAACACCCCCGAGGATTGTGGGATGGACCCCCCCCCCCCCCCCGAAGGTCAGGCTAGTGCTCCTGCAACTGCTGTGTGGCTTGGGATGGATACAACATTTCCTGTGGCCTAGCATCTGTCCATTTGAGTGGACTGCTGAAGATTGTCCAGGTGCCTGATACAGCTTACATCGGAGCCATGTACTAGAAGTCAGTAGGAATGGAGGAAGTGGTTGGGAATGAGGAAAGAGCAGTGAGGCAGATGAGGATACTGTACCATTTTGACCATAGGCTCAGGTACTGTGACCTCGGAAGTTCATATATTCAGTTGTTCAGCACGGATTGTGACCTGTGACCTCTATTTTAGATGTTCATTTGGCGACATGTTCAGCTCAGATCTCCTGGGTTTCTGTACCCAAAATTGACTGATTTCAGACTAATTGTGGCAATTAAAGGATACATTTAGGGTAAAATTGTGGGGCATCAATTTGCCTATTTTTTTCACGAGACGACAAGAATCTTCTATTTAACAATGCAATATTCGTCTACGTATGTAGTACTTAGGTATAAATACCTCAATGAACCCCATTATCAATAGCTAAAACAAAACTTCTGGCATTAACTACCCAAAAACTGCCCATCAGGACCCCAGAATCAGAGACCACCCCACGGTCCGTGATCTGACTGCCAAATGGGGCAACCAACTTTCACAACTCTCACCTACAGTTCATGCAGTAGTGTTGCTGGGGTTTGGTCAGGTCTGGTTTTTTGCTAAAATTTTTGAACCCCGAACCTGACCTCAGGTCCAGTTTGGGCAATTTTCAAATTGCCCCCAGGTCCAGTTCGTTTGGGGTTCAGAACAGGTTCGAACCCCAAAAAAATCCCATGCACCAGAGCTGTATTTTGGGGCAGGTGCACCCATGATAGGGCATGGGGGGTCTGTTTCCTGACATTTGAACAGCCAATTTCAGTGCACAAGTGAGCAGGGACCTCTAAACAAACAAATACGAGGATCACATGTCTTTTTATAGCCCAGAAATTGGATGGTCTGCATATTATTTGACTCTCCCAAGGGTAGGAAAACTCTTTCTGCATTCCATATCACTGGTATGTTGGATTTGGAACTAAATCATTGCTGAAACATGGATTCAAGTCACTAAAACATACCCATTTTCCCTATGGGTCCAGTTAGGTTCACTCAGGTTCAGCCAAATTCTGAAAAATCCAAACTCTGAACTGGACCTGGGGTCCGGTTCAGTTTTTTTGTATCATCCGAACCTCAATTGAGGTCCGGTTCAGGTTCGGTTCAGGTTCGGGATCAGTTCAGAACCTGACTGCAGCAACACTATCATGCAGAACATGGGGGGTACCACTAGACCTCTAGCATACACAGAATAAATAATGAGAGACTAAATCTGTATTCTCATCCCAAAATATTAGACCTCAGGGGCCCTAGGTATTCAGCAAAAAAATATAATAGTGTACTTCGAAGGTATGATATCAATACAAGATAAGATTTGACTATGTATAGTAGTTAAGAACTAAAAACTATGTAGGTTGAGTGTAAGCTGGTTAAAGTGCTGTATCCTGATATGTCAATGGCTCGAACAAAGTTAATATAACAATTAATAAATACTTTTACTTTTGTCGTTTAGAAGCTCTGGTTTCCATGTTTGTGAGATCATCAAGAATGTGTTTCGTTCCACAGAGCAGGAGGCAGATGGATTCAGTAATTTAGCAGAGGGAGCAGTGGAGCTTCCCATAAGAATTCCGAGAGCAATAAGTTCTTAGCCAGATATTGCGATGCTGTTGGCAAGCTGATGAGTGTGTTGCTTACACTTGTTGACGTGACACGGCAAATTCTGGCAACCTCTCATACTTCAAAAATCTGTCTATACATAAAATAAAATACATTTTAAGAGACAGAAACATTGTTTCAATGTTTTATATCAGCAATATGGACATGTTAAGGCATCTATCGGGCATCTGCAAGAAGTACACCCAAAACGTACATGGTCAGGACCCCAGAGAATATATCATGTGAGTGAGGGGGTCCATATCTGGAATTATGATTTCCATGACCCCTTGTCCATTATGGCCACATTTGAAAGACAGGAATGGGTCTTGCAAGGGAAGAAATGGGATGACAGCAACATCCTGGTTCAGGTGGTCATTGACCACATTATGTCATGCGGTGCTGCGGATCTGCCTGACAGATCCAAACTTGACTGTGACAGAAATCTTGTTCAAATCAGAGCAACAGAGAATGCTGATTTGGATGAGATTGTGGATGATCTTCCACTAGCATTTAACTGCTCCAAGTGTACCATCAAGAAACCAAGCCAATTCCAGGATATAATGTGGGAGGAGCATTAGGTAGTGCATTTTTCGAAAATAATAATTACTCTGTCTGTTTTTGTGATTTACATCATGGAGGTACTCGTAGGAACCCCAAGAGCAACGAGAACAACGAAAAAACCTGTTTTTTGAGCCCGGGCTGCAATGAAACAGCCAAGTGTTCAAATCCTCCAGTGACCTGTGACCTTCATTGTTTAAGTTCAGTTCAACTCCGCTTGTGACCTGTAACTGAACCTACAGTCGAAATGGTACAGTAGTAATAGCATAGTGTGGGGTGAGAAGGGTATGAAATGGGTTGAATGTAGGGCAATAGTGACAGTACAAGGGTATGAAGGGTAGCCTTTTATGATGTCACAAATAATGCCTCTCATCCACTGATCAGTAAGATGACCAGGGATTGGGTGGTGAGGTATTAGCGTAGTAAAATGATGTAATAAAAGGCTAATTACTACATCAAATAGCTACTTTACTTATACTACTTTACAAGCTGTGTGAATATTAAATACATGTGTTCTGTGTATCCAAGGTGTTTTTCACAATGTCCTTTGCCATGTGTCCAGTGTGCATAGTTACTGTATATCCAGGATATCCTACACCATGTGTCCACTGTGCCCCTTTTGTATCTAATCCACTTCAGATTCAATCTTGTCCTCAATCTTATCTAGCATCTTATTTATGAGCACTAAGATGATTGGCTTATCTATCAGCACTAAGATAGATGATGGAACAGTTTTTGGTTCAAATTGTGACAGCACTGCACTTGCCCTGACTCCTCGAAAGCGGGAGGCAGGTGTTGTGGGCACCAAGAAAAATGAAAGCAAAAATGTACCAGAGAAGAGCAAACACATGTCAACACATCAGATCCAGACATCATAACCATTATACTACTAAGCCGATTGAAAGCCACGGTTTCAGTGTGTCCACATACTTACCCAGCATCGTTTCAGAAGGCCATCAGATTAGATATGCCTTATAAGGAAATCTCAGTGTGGGAGGCATGGGCCAGCTCACTGTCATTGACAACACTTGCATGTACTGACAGCACAGGCACGCTAGTTGACATTAACTATGAGATGCATCTCTGGGCCAGAGTCCTGGATATATCACAGACCATCTCTCCCTAGAGTACATGATATATCACTGTTGGATCATCTCAGGAATCAGTCTTTCTTCTCCGAAGGGCTAACAAAGGATTGCACATTGAAACAATGACACCTCATCGCAGCCAGTGTGAGAGTCAGGATATTCCAGGATTTTGGTACCCAAGAGCTTCGGATATCTGAAAGAGGGATCTAGTTGGAAATTGCAGGGAAACCCGATTAATTTGTGGCCCAGCTTTGGATGAATACGAGGGGAAGAAAGCTTTCCAGTATAATAGTGAGGAAGCTGTGATAATTGCAGTGGCGAGTAATGTTATACTCATTCCAACATAGTGTGCCCATCCTCAACAGCCACTTTGACAGTCTTAGTGAACATCCCCGGCTGCCACACCCATGCCTCAGACTCGACATCATACAAACTACAGGCTAAGTCAACTAAAGACTGCCCGAAATATTCACTATACCCAGCACACCACTCTGGCTGCACCTTCTGGAAGCTTCCCAGACTCAGCCATGATCTCAACGCGCGGGGTCACGTGCCTTTCCAGTATCTAGGAGAGGGTAAGAGAAAATTTCATAAGGCCTGAGACAAGGTGTCACATACCGTGACCTCAGAGCTCCATCGGATTCCGATTCACTATTTCCCTCGGAATTCCATCGGACATCCGATGTATTATTTCCCTTGGCATTCAGCACTTTGCCTTCATTCTACTTCATGTTGCAATGAGATCACCAGATGGAAGCCGAAAAGGCAGAAACAGCACCAGATGGAAGGCGAAAAGCCCTGTCACATTGTCACACCATGACTAAATATGTGACAGAGTACAAATAAGGAAGGCGGACCCGTCTGAACCAAACACTACCAAACCCCACTTCAACACTCCCACCTGGGACAGACGGAACACCAAACACAGAAGAAAAAGAAAACATCACAACTCCCACCGAATGCGACAACTCCCACCCAATTCTACAATCCTCTCCCAACTAGGTGCGAATCGGTGGAAGACCAGGGCCAGAAACATCGCCGTAGCCACCTCCCATGTGTTTCTCCCACAACCCCAAGAATGAATCCACGTCGAGACCAGCGTCGATGGCAGAAGCGAAAGCCGCAGCGTGCGACTGAGGAGTGCGCAGATTGGAATTGATCCAATCCTTGACAAACGCAGGCATCGAATGCATGCATTTGTAAGCAATATGGCCTGCACGACCGCACCGATGACAGTCCAAATTGGTAGGATCGCACCAGCGATGTCCCTGTGAGTCGAGAGGGAAGCCATCAGAGATGGTGCCAGTCAAGGGGGAAGAGGAGGTAGCGGCAGCAACACGGCGGGGGGCAGAACCACGGGCGACAAGGGCGATGGACGAAATCCCGTCATCCTCCTGCTTGATCCCAGGATCAGCAGCAGAGGCGGAGAGTAGGCTGGTGATTTCTTCCAGCGCAGGCTCAGTTGCACGTGCGAGGAGGACGGTGCGAACTGCACTGAAGGATGAGTCGAGGTTGATAAGGAGGAGATCCTTATGGGTAGTTGCATCGACAACGACACCCATCGCAGTGAGCCTCGATACGGCAGCAGCCATAGCGCGGATATAGACGGTGATGTCCTTAGAAGGATCATGCCGAACGGCGTTGAGCTCCGCACGAGCAACAACACGGTTGGTCATGTTCGACTTCTCGAAGTGACCCTTGAGTGCTTTCCAAGCCTCAGTAGCAGAGACCTGGTCTTCGACTAGATGCTGAAAGTCATCGCTGACCTTTCCATACAGGTACGGAACAAGCATGCGATCAAGGACGATGTTGTCTGCATCTGTGCCAGGCCCAGTGCCATCCTGGACCCAAAGAGCATCTAGTCCCAGCAAGAAGACTTTCACATTCTTCCCAAACTTCACCCAGTTGGATGAGTCGAGAGTGACAGTGAGTACAGACGTAAGAGCAGAGGTGATGTAGGGAGGGGACATGTGATCTGTGACGTGTGATGTGTGACGTGACAGAAAAGCGCAAGAGGAGGTTATCCAGAAGGTAAAGGATGAATCCACCCAAAGACAGACAGATTTTGAAGAAAAGAGGCAGAGGAAGATGATATGAGGTATAGAAGACTCTGAGACAGGGCCCATAACCTGTTGCAATGAGATCACCAGATGGAAGCCGAAAAGGCAGAAACAGCACCAGATGGAAGGCGAAAAGCCCTGTCACATTGTCACACCATGACTAAATATGTGACAGAGTACAAATAAGGAAGGCGGACCCGTCTGAACCAAACACTACCAAACCCCACTTCAACACTTCATCCCTCCCATTTATTCTATTTGCTTCGTTCAAACCCGGAATTCCATTGGCCTCCGGATTTATCTTGTTTCTCTTCACAATACTTACGCTCCTATTGGTTCGTACTGTTTTTGACTGTCATGTACCGTGACATCGGACTCCCTCGGCCTCCGAGAATCACCAAATCGTAATGTCCCCATTCTTATTGGCTACTTCTTTCACCATATGCTCAAGACTCCCTATGATTCACTATGACTTTCTTCGTCGGCGTCCTCGGCCTTCCAACGTCCGCCGACACAGCATTGACTTACATTGACTCCTACATACTCATTCCCATCGCGGAGCCTATCGGCCTCCGATGATTAATTACACTACGATATCATTTAAATAGCTCGATGTACTCTCGCTTCTAGTCAGCCTGAATATCGACTAAGATTGTGCTCTATCTTCGTCCCTCATCCTCTCTGTCTTATCCTTCTGAAATCGGGCCTTGGGCATAGAGAAAGGCGCAGTGCACGAGCTGAAGCCAAGCCCGCTCTAAACCCCTCGGGATTCCGAGTCGGTTCCGACCGGATGGGACTTATCGTTCATTCACGAAGTTTTACTTTGTGCAGTCCTAATCCACCTCACTCACTTGCACTTGCTTGTTGGTAGGAACCTCAGAGGTCCGACTCGACTCCGAAATCTTCACATGTTCTTGCTTTCCACTTGCTTCCGGTTAGCAGGAACCTTGGACGTCTGATCGGTCCGAGGATGTCCAGTCCTTGACAGTTAATCCACCTCACTCACTTGCACTTGCTTGTTGGTAGGAACCTCGGAGGTCCGACTCGACTCCGAAATCTTCACATGTTCTTGCTTTCCACTTGCTTCCGGTTAGCAGGAACCTTCGGACGTCCGATCGGTCCCGAGGATGTCCAGTCCTTGACACAAGGACGCAGAGAGTACATGTAAGTTCTCACCCAAATTTTGATTACACACGACACCTCATCCTGAGCAAGGAAAGGGCTGAGACATCGGTGGTGCTCAAATACAAATACAACGAATACATGATAGTCAAGTCAGTTGCGTCTCTACACAGTTTTCTGCAACGGGATTCCATCTTGATCCCCATTGATGCCCTATTTCTCATCCATGTCCAAGTGCAGTGAAATGTGCTTCATCGCCAGACTGATGACAAGGCCCAGCGCACCGATGCCAATCATAACTTGCCACATCACTTCAAGGGCACTGGCAAACACCGCCTGCGTTTCTGTCATGATTTTGGCAGGAAGTGTCCGGATCAGCAGGATGACTGCATATGCAATCTGAGTTCCTTGAGGGAAGAGGCTGTCAAAGGCTTTGGGCAAGTGAGAAGCCAGTCAGTTTTGGAGAACGGTGGCGCCAATCGTCACCCCCCACACCTTGAATGCTCAGTTAAAAATGGGTTCAATTTTTTTTTCAATGGTAAGGCACTCACCTGTCCGAAAGCATGAGTGAAGATGAAAAATGCCAATGCATGGGTGTTTTCCGAGATGGGGAGCGGTGCCAGGACGGGGAACTAGGTCACTGTGGTGAGAATTCCAATGTCCACTCCCATCAGCGTTTCAAATCCAATGGATTTGGCTCAACTGCAGTGTGCTGAGCAGACCGGCTGTCACAGTCAAGACCTTGAGTGTCCACTCTCGGTAAGATGAGAGGGATTGGTTGGTGCTCATGTAGATCTCGAAGATGATGGAATAAAAGGTTAAACTACAACAGTGTAATGGCTACTCTACTTATACTGTCTAGCGAACTGTGTGAACTAATGTAAATATATACTGCAACTACCCGTAACTGCATGTTCTCATTGTCCTGCTTCTTCAACGTGTTCTGATGTCATCTCTGACATCATCATGACGTCATCCTTTGGGCTGGGTTCTGTCATAGCCTTCTTGTCATCCAGCACTTAGATCTCGAGCGCTTGGATAGGTGTTGGAACGATAAGATTTGCATCTAATCGTGACACTGGCTGCAATCATGACAAAACACCAAGACAGCCACAGTTGAGGGCGATAGTGTTTCGTTCGGGAGATGGTCAGGCCAGCGGTAATGTTACTTGAGGCAATAACAAAACCAAGACCAAAGGAATCTACACCAGACACCGTCAGAGATGCCCCTTTGCAGGCCTGGAAAAATACTGGCATGTAGTCTGTAGTTGTCTGTATCAGCCAAGAGGAGATTCATGACAAATCAAGTCATTTACAGATTCAAGCAATCATAACAACTGACGCTATGAAGGTTTGAAGATATCTATCATCAGAGCAAGGTTATTCTTGAGTTCATTTGACCACTTGGCAAAATAGGTACCCACTCAGGCCCGTTGCAGTTGACATCAGTGAGTAGGGAACCTGTGAATTGGTTATGTTCATTTGAAGGAGCACATTCAGCCCCTTGTATCCAGTGTCTGGGACCCCCAGCAGGTAACCGTTTTCCACCCCGGTCAAATTAAATGGAAATGGAAACAGTTTAAACCGTTTAAAACTGTTTATACATGGAAACGGTTGGAGCCTTACTTTCAGCACCCTCAGCTCTTCATTATAACTCATGTTTGTATGTTCATCTCAATATTTCCTCTCTAACTCCAGCTCAAAATCCACTGGCTGCCGTTGGCCTCCAGCAGTCTTGGGAATGTGGCCAGTGTGACTGGCAGCCACTGGCCTTCAATGGTCGACACTGAAGTTGAGCAGATTTCAAACTCCACTGGTGACCACTGGCCTCCACCAGTGCTGTGAATCACCTTTACCTACTGGACTGAACCAAAGTCAATCTCGAAATCTGCTGGCCACCGCTGGCCTCCAATGTCTCGGGAATTTAGCCAATACCACCAGCAGCCACTGGCCTTCAGCGGTTTATACTGAACCTCCTCTTTTTGCCAACCCCCAGTGGAAGCCGCTGTCCCTCACTGGCCGTCACTGGCCTCTCAGATATCTCTCCATCATTGGAAGCCAGTGACCAATGCTGATGACCAGTGGCTTCCACCATTGACCACAGGTTTGATCCCTCGCTTTTGACCCTCCTCTGCTTCTCTTGACCAAAGACTGGCCCAGTCCATCCATTTTCTAATTATCTACATCCATATCCATATTGCCATTGACTTCCTCCCAGAACTCTTCCTTCAATTCCCGCCCTTTAGACACAATCTGCTTCTCCACCGTCGCTCCGTAGATCATCATCAGGACGTGAATGAAAAAATCATAGTTGACATCAGTCATCTGCTGAAGTTGTAACTCAAATCCATTGAGCCACGAATTTAATTTCTGCAGTTTCCGTGTTGAAAGCCCAAGTTTGATGGACCACCCTATTATCATCGACATTGGTGAGAACCAAATATGGTTGAGAGCCATTGGTGGGTGCTGGATTACATCGTGTATGGCACAGAATATCTGTAGCCCGATGCCCAATGTAGTGCCAAGCATCAACAATGAATTTGGTGGATTTAACCCAAAGATCGTTTGGATTTTGGGTCACAATATGTCAGAGTAAGTTGCAGGCCTTGTCATATACCATAAAACTTGGGTGCAAGTCTGGGTAATCCTCCCAGATTTTATTGAGGAATGAAAGCACCTGGGGAGTACTTTCAGAGCGATAGCACTTTCCCCATCCAATGGAACTCTGCAAGACCACTGTATTGTCTTACTTTAAAGGTATGAACCACCTGTTCCCCAAGTGTTTCACCCAAGGCCTGCAGTTGGACCTGAAGAGGTGGCCCACGAACTTCATGTGAGGTACCTCCTTCAGAAGCACCCAGCTGATGTTGGACGACTCTTTGGACTCCTGGAAAGGATAGACAATGGAAACAATCCTCATACTGTTTGTGCCAGTCGATATGGGACTGGTTGTCACAAGTCAGTGCCTCAGGGGAATGAATGGGCTGGCTGCATGGGATAATCCCACATTTATTTTGGAGTTCCAGGTGGGCTTCACAGAACCTCCATTTTTGAAGTTGAACAGTGGATTCTGACAGTTGTCAAGAGCACATTTCTGAGAGGCATGTAAGTTTACTGTGTAACAGGCCTTTGAATCCTGCCCAGTGTTTCAGTGTCTCATCCCATGTGGCCATTCTAACATATCCACGGGGAGATCCATCGGGGAACTTCTTGCGAGGTAAAATATTGGCATATTGGCAGGAAGGGTGATCTTCAGCAGTGCCTGGATCCATCTGTAACAGGTCAATGTCTCAATAAAATGTCGTGAATCATGCGCCTTCCTGCAGACCAGCCTCTGATCCAATTTTGCATTTGCTCTGACATCCCTCCTTGCTGACTGAGTCCATACCATTTGACATGGGTAAGTCCATGCATGAGAATGGATTGTAGAACCCTCCATTCAGCCTATAACCTCCTGAACCTTTCTGCAGACACTTCGCAGGGAATGAGCCCATGCAAATCTCACCTTTCCATGAGCATAAGCAGGCACGGAAAATGTCCAGAAAAGTCATTGTGATTGGTGATAGGATTATTGCTGTTTGTAAATAGTTGCACATTGCCTTTGAGAAAACTATGGTTTGAGTTGTAAAACGTGTTTGGACGTATCTTGCTCAATTCGGGACTTTCTATAAAATGAAACATTTCGAGCACACGAGCTATCTTGTTGTCTGAGCACAGAACATGATTAGGCAACAATCAGAAAGTTATGCAAATATCGTATTTTGAGCAACTGATACTATCAACAACAGACATATCGACAAACAGGAAAGACAAGACCATTATTAGGTTCCCAAGCTCTACGTTGAATTTCGTCCTCGGGCTCTGCCGCTGCACTGTTGTCACCAAGTCAGTCACGCACTGACGTGTCTGTACTTGTGTGAACTACCTTCGGTGGCTCAGCGACGAATGGTGAGTTTTTTTCCAAAGCTTTGTCGTCGACCCTTGGAAGACCTGAGATCACATTGTGATCAAGCATATATAAGGATGTTGCAAAGATAGTGAATTTTGACAATCCTTGCACTGCTAGCCAACGCGAGCAGGTATAAGCAAGGTGAAAGGACAAGTGCCTTAGATAAGGTCCTTCAAAGGGGTTCCAAATTGCCACTGGGAATTCCCCAAGACATTGAAACTTGCATTAAACATTTGGGCATATAATGACAACAGTGTTCCATGGAGCGAAGGAAATTTGGCAGATGAGACTTTCACCTCTTCATAGATAGCAGTAGGGAATTTTTTGCGATTTTTTGAGGCTTTTTTTGAGAGAAAAAAAAAAATGCATTTTTTAAGACTGTTTACTGTCATGGTTGAAGAAATTATCTAGTATATATACTTCCAGCTAGTGTGTCAAACCGAGTTTGACATTGCTCCCTTTTGGTGGAGAGGTAGTGATGCATGGCTGGGTGCATTACATAATTCCTTACATTTACCAGCTAGCAACTCGGCCTCTGTTACGTGTTACGCTGCAGAAATTAGGCAGTGTTTTGGGGCGGTGTTATGTGTTACATTGCTACCATACAGATCTGTACAGTATTGTCTTTTCGATGCCGCTGGAGAGAAGGTACCAGATTACTGTCCCCAGGTGGGCAGAATCTGCAACTGACTCTCGATATGGACAGGATGGAGGAGGTCGACGAAAGAGAAATAATGAGGTCTTGGTGATCATCCTCGTCCAGCTTGAGCAGAGTGTACAGCCTGTCAATGTCATCGCATATATATCTTGAATATTCTAGAGCTAGATTTAGTCCATTTGTCTATGCAGCCGCATCATCTGCCTCATCCATAAAGGCTCGAGTAAGGAGAGTCCGGACTGTTTTCATCCAGCCTGTATTGGCAGGTTGGTGAGGGCCCTTACGCTGATTGGTGTACAGGGCAAGCTCCAGATACAGAGATATGAGGACTTCCAAAATGTAAAGAGCCTGTGGGACAGCCAACTCTCTGGGGGTAAAACATCTGCAGAATCCAAATCAGCTCTCAAATGGAGGCAGTCATGGCTGTTTAAAGTCAAAGTTCTCGATCACTCTGCCAGCAGAAGCATTCAACATTAATACCATCCATTATCAATAGACTACAATACAAGGCTGAATGTAACTCTACTCCATCTATTCAATAAGCCATTAGACACCGAATGACACAAAATAATTAATGGAACGAACATACTGCACTGGAGGCCAACTAATAACACCACCAGCAAGTAGAAGTTCTCAAGTTTGCACATCACGTGTGCAGCCTCTGGTCTCCTCGCTGCACACCAATACTCACCAATGCATACCTTCGCACCTGCACACGAACTTGAGACGCGAAGTGACATCTTTGCTTCGTGTGCAGTTTCTCCACGGTGGCCATTGCAAGTTGGTCCAAGATTGGTGCCACAGCAGCAAGGCAGCGGTGGGCTATGCTGCTGAGTTGGGTGAGAGGTTGGGTGAGAGACAGCGGCTTGGAGAGGACAGGAGATGCTGCATGAATGTTCTGTAAATAAATTAGGGCACTTGAGTATTTCTTCAATGCCCGAACTCACCCAAGTCCAAAATTGGCATATTGGCATCAAAGCGGACGATAACCAGGACGGCCTTCAAGGTCCAGTCACAGTGTTGAAACGAGCCGATACAGGTCTGGAGGAGGATCCGAGGGACCGGTACGTACTGCATTTCAATCAATTTGAAAAAGAACGAATTAAATTGCACCCACTTTCCAGATGTGCCATATCTACCCACACCCAGCTCGAAGACAGCGATGACACTGACGTGTTTGCCTTGGGAGTGCCGAGATGAGAAAATAGACGCCTTGGGAAGGTTCTAAAGACCCTGGAGGTATGTTGTTTCAAGGGATTTGGAAAGGCTTTGGGAGAGATATGCTTACCTTTGCCACAATACAAGTCTCTGAAAGGAGTGACACAGCCACTGTGTGTCGCGTGCAAGCACCGAACCGAGGGCATATGTGGCTTGGGGCGGCTCTGGCGATACTGTAGGTATGCTAGTTCAAGAGATTCCATCGAAAAATGAGTAGGTTAACACATTTTCTCACAGGGAGGGTCATGAGCTATTACCATCAAGGAAGGGAGCGACGCAGAGCAAGTGTTTTGCATGCGAGCACCGAAACGAGAACACATTGGTTTCAAGGAGATTTTGGAGATACTGTAGGTATGTCAGTTCAAGGGATGTCGATCATATTTGGTGGAGATATACTAACTTCTTTGGCCAGAGGACGGAGGTATAGTCTGCAAGGAATGATAGTGAGTCATGACTGGGCCCTTGATGGTGGTCAAGTTGCTCAATATAATTGAAAACTCACCTAGAAAACAGGGCAAAAGGACGCATAAGACGTGAGAATGAGTAAGAGACGTCTGGGTGAGGACACATCAGGGAGGAAAGAGGGTGAAGACATGCATGGCGCTCGAGACACGGATTCGCGGTCGCAGTCCATGCGCATCTACAATGAAACAAGGCTGCAGTGCTCATGGACTAGGTGCACGAGGAGGACAAGGGCCATGGGCAATGGCAGCGACTGACAAGCAGGAGCCATCGACAGGGAAGAACTAGAAGTTATCTTGAAGGATAACTTCGAGTTCTGCTGGTTCTTTCAGACACGCACGCTGGACAGGGGGGCTCAGCGTACAGACGAGGAGGACAAGCTGAGGCTGAGACGCACCAAAGCGCGTCGACACTCCAGATGAACAGCGGTGGTGTGAGACCTGGTCCCCCATGGAGACAAACACAAGCTTCCAGCGTGGGGGTCGGGGGGTCAAATGGGGTGGAGGTCAAAGGAAAAAGGGAGAGAAATTAGCAAGAAAGGGAGAAAATGAAGACATACTGTGCACGAGTACGGGATCAGTTCAGGGGGCATAGAGTGGGTTCCAGGACAAATTGAGCTCGCAAGAGCAAGGAGGTGCCAATGATCTGAATTGACCAGTACTATGCCATGGGGTTGGGAAACTTGTGGGTCTCGAACCTGACCTAGGGCTGCTGGACTGGGCCTGCAGCAGCTTCAGCAAGACGGGGATGTGGTAAGGGTGTAGATGCAGAGTGAAGGGCAGTGGACGGTAGGATGGCTGGCGATGTTTAAGTCATAATGGAATTTTTATTTTGCCTTTTGCAGAACACAATGTTCGGTAACAGTCATAGAGTTGAAACTAGATAGGGATAAGGATAAGATAATTTATATACAGCTATGTCCCTTTCAGAATGTGCCGGTTGTAGGGTATAGTACAGAAGCCAGAAGTGTACTACCTACTGCACACTACCGGATGCTTTCGATGAGCTCGCCGCTTTTAAGCTGTAGATCTAGGCACCTAGAGTGCACGTAAATACCACTGGTCATAACGCATAACATCTGTGGACGTCCAAACCTTATGCATTATGAGCTGTATGCATTCAGAGATTTGTCACATAATGTGACATAATGTGACATACTGTGACATACTGCGACATCCTTCGGAAAATACCAAGAAAATAACATTCATTCAACAATTCTGGCTAGTATACCACACACTATGTCTAGTTAGACTTCTTCCCTATAGTTCATTTAGGGTTACCTGTTTGAGCCCAAAAACTCCTGCACTGGACATGTGCGCGAAATTGACGAAGATGGTTAGCAAGGGCCATGCTCTAATCTGGCTGACCTTTCATGAGGCAGACTTTCTCCAACTTCTGGCAAAGCTGTAACATCTCTGCTGTTGTCATGTCTGGGGTCTCATCTTCCTCATCCTCATCACTCTCATCAACATCCATCACTTCCCCTCTCGAAACTGCTTCTTCATGTCAAATGGCAGCAACGATTTCCACATCAGTTTGAAAGTCAAACTGGGACTGCCTGATGTCATGTTGTCTGCTGGATCAACAAGATCATTGATTGTGGGCATGCCAGATGTCAAGATGTGTTTACGCTGGTGCAAATCTGCAATCACCTCCATCAACTTGTTCTCTGAGGACGTGAGCTGATCAGCAGGGCAATGGGGTGCCGGGAAGCTGCTAATGGGCTCGAACTCAGACCGCGCCTGTGCGAGAACCTTCAGTGCCTCATCCCCATCCTCGTAGCCAATGAGCTGGCCCAAAGTCTTCCTCCATATGGAAGTCTTGCTAAATTTATCACCGAGAAACCCTTGGAGTGCCTCTTCAGCAACAGGAAGAGTCATTTCATCAACTGCAAAGCGCCTAAGGAATTCCCATGCTTTAACATCCTCAGGCGCATCTGGCTTGGTAGAATCATCAAGGCTAGAATAGTACATTAATGCCGTGAGTCATCCACATTGATTATCACAAGGAAATCTGACTTATGGTGGCAGCATTATCCCCATGTGCCTCCAGCAGTGTCTGATTGTTTCAGAGGTAACTTCTGCCCAAGCTTGCTTTGCCATTAACATGGCCTCTAGAAGATCAATTTCATAGATATCCAATTCTCCAGCTTCGTCGAAATCAACAGCTCGACCACAAAAAGTGCATCGATATTTGGCCTTGAAGGTTCGGATGATGCCCACATCACAAGGCTG
>JARGXW010001247.1:0-27804 GCA_029204085.1 Mycena sp. CBHHK59/15
TTCTTGAGCTTGAATGTTAACACAAGCAAACAACACGGGTGTTTAATCTCGTTTGAGCATTGCACATTGCCACCCCTTTTTCCTTCTAACTTCCGGAGTCCTTAGTACTCAGTCAGCGTCGCATTCGGGTCTCTTCACGAAACATTGATTTGCTGTATCTTGTGGTTTGCACTGAAATTTCGAAATCTACACAAGAATCTACATGCTCTGCCAGTGATTAACCCGCTCCGAGTCATCTCCGCTACTGGGCGCTTCTCTTGACCAGCACTTAGGGCTCTTAACTGGCATCCAGGGTTGCCGTCTGCCCTCCTAAATTTCGTTCGTGTGCGTGAGATGGACGAATGTACTTGATTCCTGTGCATGACCGCTTGTCGCAAGCTCAGCGCTCGGCGGCGGTTGAGCTACTTGGGGGAATATCTGATTGAAATGTTTTAGTTGCTGAAAAGCCTGTTACAGTATTTCTAGTGCACCCCTTCAGGCTAGTAAGTAAACCAGCGTGTAGGAGGTCAGACCAACATCAGGAATCCTCCCAGAGTTGTTCAGTAAATAAGTTGATCACTCTTCAATCATGATACAACGACCACACACATAGGCTCGATACCACCCTTCGAGTCTATAGCACTCTACCTGCTTCTCTGATGATATTCATTGGTACTACACAGCCTTCATCTATGCATATAAACAAGTACAGTAAGAAAAGTCTGGCAACGCGATGGCTGCGAGTACGGTGTCCATAATTCATGCATCATGGCCGCAAGAGCGAGGAGAGAGTGCATAATCACTAGTCACTGTTCAGAGCGTGGTTTGAAGTGACATCTCCCTCTTATAAGTTATGCCCAGGGGTACGCAGGATTGAAATTTTTGACACGACGTTGATTTCTGATGTAAAACATCCTGAAAAGTCCAAAATAAACACCAAAATAAATCCAGTGCACCGTTGTTGCGCAAGAGAGGATTCACACGGGGTTGAGCAAATATCAGCTGGCTGCATTTTAGTTCCGATACTGTAGAAATCATTTTGAGTATCAAGTGGCTTGAAATCAGACCGATAAGTACCTACCATATGATTGCCCCGATATCCCATCATTTCCCATATCGGGTAGATCGCGGATATCGGGTAAATGATATGGTAGGTATCAGGTTTGATTTAAGCTCACTTGATTCTCAAATAATTTCTACAATCGGAACTAAATGCAACCAGCTGATATTCGCTCAACCCCGGTGTGATTAGTGTGTTATTATATAAGGTGCGTGACACACTATTAGGTGATTGATGTGACTGATCGTCACTAGGTGGCCTTGATTTTTTTTCGAAAGTTGCTCAGAATCATTCGATCTCACTGGTTGAACATTTCAATTTTTTCACCTTCTTTTCAGTGAAAAATGTCGTTTATTTTCACACATTTTTCACTGAAAAAGCAGGTGAAAATTTCAAAACATTTTCATCACTTTCTTATTTATTTCGAATTTTTCACCTTGACACTGGTTGAGCATTTCAATTTTTTCACCTTCTTTTTCAGTGAAAAATGTTGTTTATTTTTCAGACATTTTTCACTGAAAAAGGTGAAAATTTTAAAACTTTTTCAGCACTTTCTCAATTCAAGGTGAAAAATTCGAAATAAAATAAGAAAGTGATGAAAATGGTTTGAAATTTCCACCTGCTTTTTCAGTGAAAAATGTGTGAAAAATAAACGACATTTTTCACTGAAAAGAAGGTGAAATTTTTGAAATGTTCAACCAGTGTGAATCAAGAAAGTGCTGAAAATGTTTCAAAAATTTCACCTTCTTTTTCAGTGAAAAATGTCTGAAAAATAAACAACATTTTTCACTGAAAAAGAAGGTGAAAAAATTGAAATGCTCAACCAGTGTCTGTTCAGAAAAAAAATCGGTGTTTGAGTTTTGGAAAATTGATGAAAAATTGCCTGTAACTCGTGAACCGTTGTCCGCCTCAACTTCTAGTGTTCACTTTTAACCTTTTTGGGTTGTTTTACACCCAAAATCAATGTCGTGTCAAAAATTTCAGTTATGAGTACCCCTTGTTGAAGCCTTTAAGCTCTGCTTCAATTTTTATCCTGTGCAGCTTGCCAACTCGGACGCCTGCCCTAAACTTGCCACTGCCCTTAACCATGATGTCTTTCCTTCATGGTCTCCAGCTCACTCAAACCCTTGCTCTCTGAAATGAACTCCCTTCCATCAGCTTCCTTGGTAGTGTTGCCGCGGTTAGGTTCAGAACTGCTCCCGAACCTGAAATGAACCCGAACCGAACTCCAGGTGCGGTTTGAGGTTCGGGGATTGTTGATTTTTTGCGAACCTGTTCGAACAGGTGCGAACCGGTTTGAACCTGACGACTTCTAGGGGTATTTAGTAGGGATTCAGAGGTAATTTTCCTCAAGTAAACCCACATTAAGCTACTGCATACTGTTCATGCTTGAATATATGAATGATCAATTGGTTATTCAGATCACAGAACCTCTGAGTTGGTTGGCAGCGCCGGAAATCCAATTTTCAATGTCACATTGCTTGGAAACATAGGCATTTCACACAGTAAAACAAGGCTGGAACAAGTACCCGTTTCTGATCCAACTGTATACAATGAACTCACACCCAATAGGACCTATGCAAAGTTCCAGGAGCCAACCAGTGTCTCTGGAAAAATTACAGGTTCGTTCGAGTTCGAACTGGTTCTGAACCTGATAAGAACCGAACCCCAGGTTCGGCATAGGTGCGGTTCAGGGTTCGGAAATTTTCGGGAAAAACCGCACCCAACCGAACCCCGGCAACACTATTCCTTGGGCGCCGCTGTCTTAACACAGCTCAAGTTTTTGTTGGCTACTGTGTACTATAGTATGTCGTACACGATGAAGATACTATCAATTACCATCTAGCTGGCCACCTTAATGGTTCTGCACATATGTTGAGGCCCTCACTAATGGTCAGCGGTGAGTGTCGTAGTCAGGGGGGAACGAGTGTATATTCTAGACACTCTTCCAACTCATAGTACTTGTTATCTGAGACGTTCTATGGTTCTCCTTCCGACGTGGAACACCCGCTCCGCTTCTGCTTATCTACCTCAATGTCTTGGCTGGGCTATGCGTTGGAGCATCCCCAAGGCTCAAATGACTTGCCTGGGGACTCATCAAGACGTGGATGGGGAGTTTGAACTTGAACAAACCAAACCTTGAGCAAGTTTCAACTGTTCAGCTTCAGCGGAGTTGTAGCTGTTTTGTGGGTGAGTCTAACTTGCTTGATTGCTGGCCTATCACAGGCATTCTCCGCTCCAAAGCCTTGGGGTTGCGCCGTGTCGGAGGTTGTGAATTCGACGGTGAGCCCAAGCTTTACATCCCACTCAATAGCCCGTGCTTATGCAAGCTTCAATAAATAAATAAAAAACCTGTTTATTCAAGCTCTAACCAGGTCCTTGGTATCAACAGACATTCTGCCCAGCACCTAGCATTGGCATTTGGCATTACTGTTACATCCATGCACTCCGATTCTGGTCACACTCTGGTCACACTCCGGTTTCCGGTAAACTGGAGTATCTCGGAATGATTCGGATCATCTCGGACCATCGGGCCTTTGATGCTACAACACTTTACTAAGTGTTTTCCCGTTTATCCATACTTCTGTTCTTCTGACTTATTGTCTTGAACTTCTCTTCTCTTCCCCTTCCCCATTTGGACAGTGACTTATTGTTTACGTTCAGGTCACATTACTCGTCCGCATTTAGGATTACAATAACAGACTTTAGTATATATATGTTCCTAGCTACATCCAGTACTTCAGCTGGAAAATTAAGGTTGTTTCCATGTTTTCCTTCATGGACTGAGTCCTTCTCTTTTAACTTCATCTTCGACTCGACTCCAGAGTTATGCTAAACCTCCGGACGTCCTTTTCATACTTCGACTTTCCTTCCGGTTCACCTTCCATCCATTTCTGGCCCGACTCCCCAGACAGTCGCTCACCCTGCTGAGTTGTGGTGTTGCGAGAATTGGCCGATTCTTCAACGTCTGGACCTATTCCGGACTCCAGACTATTCCGGACTCCGGACCCCATCCGGACTCCTATCCCCTTCTGGCTCAGGATATAACAATTACGCATCATTCAATGGCATCTGAGAGTTGAACGTAGCCCAGTCTCCTACCCAGCCACACGTTACGGGGTTGGTGATTCTCAGGAGCGGTATTGGCGGTCGAAATCTCGGTAGGAATGCTTGAGTAATGATGATGACAATTCAGTGATGGCCCATCAATCCATCACATCTAGAACACATTTCATACTCCGAACTCTTATTTTTTCCAACCCCTCCACAGCAGCTGGTGTTTTACAAATGTCAACAACATAGCCACAATCATAGAATATATTTCTTTGCTACACCCAACAGAAAACCCACTGAGCTCTCAGGGCTCACAATTACTACAATAGCCCAAAGGGCACATCCCCAAAATTTTGAGCAGGGAGGACTTTGGAGTGAGAAGCTCAACCAGCCCTCCTGAACCAAGTGGCTACGTTGTTTACATTTGTAAAACACCAGCCACCATGGAGGGGTTGGAAAAAATAAGAGCTCAGAGTATGAAATGTGTTCTAGATGTGATGAATTGATGGGCCATCACTGAATTGTCATCATCATTACTCAAGCATTCCTACCGGGCCAATACTGCCACTGAGAATCGCCAACCCCGTAACGTGCGGCTGGGTAGGAGACTGAACGTAGCCCACATTTCATCAAGCTTCAAGGGGGGTCCGTTGGCGTCACCGAACATACCACCCGGTGCCCAGCATCGGTGTCCCACATTGTTCGACGTCGCCCAGGAGAAAACACGCAGCCCGCGCTCAATCGAGCTTCAACGCGTCCCATGGCGCCACCGGGCATTCCACCCAGCGCCCAGCATCGGCGTCGCACATCATTCGATGTCGCCTGGGAGATGACACGTCACCCACGCTCAATCCAGCTTTCAACGGGTCCCTTGGCATCACCGAGTATTCGACTCTGTGTCCAATGTGGCGTCGAACATGGGTACAGTTTGTCCCTCACACGTCCAAAGGTCCGCCACTCACTATGATAACTGTCCACACCTCACGGGGTTCCTCTGCAATCTGATCCCAGTCAAATCTCTTTTGGAGGACATCATATTCCACAAGGCACAAGGCTTGGACTGGATTCTGTCCCCCCAATAGTCATAGGCAGGTGCCAGCTGATCACAAAGAGGAAACCAGAAAAGCATGGTCAAGCAAGTCCAGTGTAAGAATGTAAGCATGCAAGCAGAGTGAAGGTGAAGCATCCAGTATTGATCAAAAAATCCAGAGAAACTGAGTGCAGTTGTGAGCACCGCGCTCGCTGCAATTCTGAAGTCGTCGTGGGACGATGAATGCACAGCCACACTGCCGAGCTCATCTGACTCAGCAGGAGTACGGCTTTCTCTTTAGTGAGGCCTAACTTTGGCTTATAGCGCGATTCGTGCGTCACAGCGCTTGAGCCTGAGTTGCAACATTTTTCACTGTCCCAACTCTTGTCTAGACTATATTTCTCCGGGAAAATTCAGAACATTGTTCCAAGAAGTGCTCATACGTATTGTCCTTGCTAGTGGTCTTCGTATAAATTATACTTGACCTTAACATAGTTCCTGTACCCCCAACGTCTCCCGATGGTCTCGTTTTCTAGACGGCACCACTCTTTTCCGTGTCTCGCTCGTCGACCAATCCACCTTGGCCCCAGTGAGCTTTTGTTTCAGCCGCTCGTGTTTGGGTTTCTTATCCAGTTGCAGTATTATATCCTAAGCATTCCATGGTTTTCCTCTTTCTCAAGAAACAAGCGAGGGTAAAAAATCACCAAATGACCACAGCGGGACTCTATGCCCCGGGGTAATGGAAACATTCTTGTTCTGGCAGTGAGCGAAGCGTACCAAATTGAATACGTAACCACTTGCGGCGATCAAATGCTTGACTTTGAGCTCAGAACATGCTCGCTCACTGGTTGGCCACTGGCTCCACTACGATGTAAAATCAGAGGTGACAAGCCCGCGGCCACTCAATCGGTTGGGCGCGACGTGTATCCCAATGCCGCCAAAATGCTACCGCAAAAAGCTAGTTGCCCAAACCTGCCAGGCAGAGGTATCCGAAATTCGAATTGCCTTGTCACCCCTATAAGTACCTTGTAAGTACCTGTAATTGTTGTGTAATTGTGACCCTTTCCGATTGCTTTCCGACGAACCCGGGCAATGATCCAAGAGGACGGAACGACGGTTCCTCCGTCTCAAGTCGAGATCCGATCACAGCCACTCAGAAATTGAGAAATTGTTTTCTCGCGTGGGCTTCGAAAATAATTTCAGTTGGTCAGTAGTACTTAGTACAGTAGTTTAGATTGAAGATAGGCACATTTGACTCTCCAAAGTTATACACGGAAGTGTTGAGAATCGCACAAACGAGAGCCCGAGAAAAATCAACTCGAAGGAAACGCCCATATTGCGCTGCCCATATAACGGTAATCTTGGTTACGTCAGACAGGATCTCCAAATTGAGACGATACTTTGGCGGCACTACTCCTCCTATTGCCCTAATATTCCTCTTCCCAATTACCTGTTACCGGCAGCCATTTCCAATCGACGTCTTCATCAGGAAGGAAGGGCGGACGCAACGTCGTGATACACACTGTATTTCAAAGATGGATGGTTAACGGTGTTGTTGATCATCTCCGAATCGTACACAGGTATGGCTTTAGAACACGTTGCAACTCAGGTCTCAGGCCCGGGAGGGGACTGCTCTAAACTTCTCAATGTTTGTTCTTCCAAATGGTCGTATGGTACATTCCGTGGCTCACACAAGCACACCAGAAATAGAAAATTTTAGGTGTGGACGAAAATAATTATGAATCATTTACTTTAGATATCACCGAGAGCTGAGCCGAAACAATTAGTTTCGGCACCGCTTAAATCCCATTGTCAGCCAGTCAAGTCTGATGAAAGGGATTTCAGCCGCACTGAAACTAATTGTTTCGGCACAGTTTTCGGTATGAGCTGAAACTAATTGATTCATAATTATTTTCATTCACACTTAAAATTTTATATTTCCGGTGTGAAGAAGCTAACCATCCGCTGACGAATCAGCGCCGGATCTGATGGTTTTACAGATCGAACATACCAATCTATGGTCAAATTTTGATGAATGATGTCGATGAAATGTCGCCTATATAAGCGATAAGTATAGTGGCAGAAAATGACTTTGGAAACCAACCATGGACGACTACCTCAGGTTCGTCACTTATGGAGGCGCTGGCATCATGGGAGCTTACATCCTTGGAACGATATTCTATGCCCCGAGGGTATGCTCAGCACTACTCGGTGACCCTTTGCCCGAATGACCTTGCGACGTGTATGTAGCTCGACAACATTCCTGCGGTCGGGCTATCTGGCGTGCTTTCTTCGTATATTGGGGCGTACAGGTACCTGCGGTACGGGAAGGACATGATCCAGGAAGGATACGAAAAATACCGCGTCTTTCGTGTCCCTCTCATCCATCGCTGGGATGTCATTATCAGTGGAAGCAAACTTGTGGAGGAGCTTCGGGCGTCCCGAGAGGACGAGCTATCCATTCAAGAGGCTTTCAACGAGGTACCAGATTTCAATACTTGTCTTGATACTACGAGAACTTACTTCAAGGCGTCTAGATCCTGCAGACCAACATGACTATGGGTCCGAACATACTTGGAAACCCTTACCATATCTCCGTGACGCGCACAGGAATGACTAAAAATATCGAAGCGCGGTTCGATGAAGTGAGAGATGAGATTGTGTGCACTTTTGAAGACCATCTTGCGTTGGAGGGTAAAGGTGAGCATAGTAAATCTACTTGAACCTACTTCTTGTACTCATTTTCTTCGACAGAATGGAAAGCGATCCCCGCTCAAGAGACAGTTATGCAAGTCATTTGCCGAACCAGTAATCGGCTGTTCGTCGGACTTCCCCTCTGTTAGTTTGGTGGTACCCTTCAGAAGCACAGCACTGAACATCTCTCCTGACGCAGGCCGTAACCGTGATTATCTGAATCTGAATTTTGAATTTACAATCAACGTCGTCGTGGCGGCGCAGCTAATCAACATTTTACCCGGTGTATTGAGGCCGTGGGTAGTCTTATTCGCTATCGAGGGCTGAACCTGATTCCCTCTTAAGAATCCTTGGGCCCTGGATTTCTCCGCTCAGAAAATTTTTGCGTCGCGCTGATCAGCATTTGGCTGTTTTGGTCAGCGAGAGGCTGAATAAAGAAAATGAACTCGGTAATAATTACGCAGGCAGGCCGGTAATCTTCATTTCAGTATGACTTTAATCTATATCCTGATCCGAGTTCACAGAATGATTTAATCAGCTGGCTGTTAGACGTGGCTGAAGGCGAGGAACGAACTGTGCCAGCACTAGTCCAGCGCGTCCTTGTAATCAATTTTGGTGCCATCCACACGTCCGCGAATGTGGGTCCCCACCATACTTGCACGATATCACCGACGCTAACCGTTACCGAACAGACTTTTACTCATGCACTTTTCGATCTGGCAGCTTTCCCGTCGTGTGTTGAACCCATGCGAGAGGAAGTTGATGGAATCGTCAAAGAAGAGGGATGGTCCAAAGCTGCAGTGGGTAAAATGCATAAACTCGACAGCTTTTTGCGTGAATCCCAGCGATACAATGGCAATAGCATCAGTACGCATCCGTTCTACTTTCATGTTGTCAGGTCGTCTTATGTGAACGCCAGCCTCGATGGGTCGCAAAGTTGTCAAGCCAGGTGGCTTTACTTTCTCTGATGGCACCACCGTCCCGGTTGGTTGTTTCGTAAACGTCGCCACTGGGCCTACTCATCATGATCCTGGTACGCGGTCAGCATATGGCGCTTCCTCATGCTCATTCAGAGATCAGCGATATACCCGAATCCGGATGAGTTTGACGCCTTTCGCTTTTACAACATGCGGACGGAAGACGAAGAAAGCTCCAAGAAACATCAACTAGTGGCGACTAACCTGGATTATCTCCCATGGGGCCACGGACGCCATGCCTGCCCGGGCCGATTTTTCGCTGCGACGGAACTGAAAGCAATGCTTGCTCACATCCTTCTCAACTACGACGTCAAGCTCGAAGATGAGAACGCAGGGCGGCCTCCCAATCAATGGTTCGCTGCCATCTGCATGCCGAACAGGACGGCTAATGTTCTGTTTCGGAGACGACAGCTCTGAGAGTATCTAATTAGGTTGTTAAATAATTGCTTGGTGTTAATTTTTATCGTACTTAAGTATGGGTTTTTCTTCTTCTTTTGATGCTTGACCCACAGTATTGTAGCTTAGCATTGCTTTCTGAAAATTTTGGCGTTGATCTCAACACACGGCACATGGCCCGCACAAAGCGCGCGATAAAGATATGTGGATATCCTTGGCGCAACACGAGTGACAGTCGATCAAGAGGTGATCACCAATGACCAATGATCGATAATCGACTGTCATCATTACAGTCGTTGATCGTTCGCCAAGGCGACTGGTGACGGGATATGCCAATTCAGAAGATTCAGTCAACGTGCTACTCGTCTTCCATCTACGCCGCATATCAATCTCCGGTAGGCATATGGTATGTTAATATTAGGCATTTCAAATTTTGCCAGGTCGAACAAAGATGAGGGCCACCGTTGATGGTTCTGTATTTGCGGGATGAGCGTTAAGCAAAAACCGCGCAATTTGGAACCTTGACATGGCAGCGCGCTCTGATATGGCCGTGCTTGAGGCAGCCCCAGCATTGCGAAACCCGAAGATGGGGAAATCCTCGGCAGACAGCAGGACTGGATGAGGAAGGAAGTATACGGCCCAAATACGGCCATGCAAGCTCAACCTTGTCGCGTGACTCGAGGATAAAGTCGGCGACCTTAAGTACTTACAGTAGTACTTAGTACTTATGGTTTTTCGGTCGCCCGTCACAATCGTTGCTCTCTGTGACTCTGACGGTGGTCGATTTTGGGTTGATTGACCCATGTCGGCAGATGTCGGCGTGTTGCTTAGATCCGTTTCTGAGCTCGAATTAGGGCTTTAACTCATTCAGGTCTGAGGTCGCCCACATATTACAGTTACTTGGTGCCTTGATGTCATGGGGCTGGATCAAGAACACATAGCCAACCTTGGCCTGTATTTGAAATTTTCTGATGTCGCTCTATGATACTGACAATCACTAGATGAGGATAATGTACGCGGGATATGATGAAACGCCAGGAGCCTTATATATCCGTCAGTTGGCGCGGGGTGATATTCTGCTATTGCCGTGCACTGTGTATCACAATGGAGGACCCCAAGATTTTCGCCGTCGGAATCGTCAGCGTTGTGGGCGTTTACGCTCTCGTAAAGGCTTTGTCGGGGCCGAAGGTCGGTAAATCCATTCTCCTCGAGGCGTAGGCTGATATGTTTTCAGCTGGATTTTATTCCTGCGGTTGGCTCGCCTGGAATGATCGCTTCGTATCGGGGGGTGTTTCGGTATCTCTACCAGGCCAAAGAGTTCAGTCTCGATCGCTGTGCGCATTAACAAAGCAGAAAACTGATTTTTGGCCAAGGTTAATTCAAGAGGGGTATGCAAAATACCCCGACACGATGTTCCGGGTCCCAGGCGTAGACCGATGGAACGTTATGATTCCTGGACGTCGGTTCATGGAGGAGGTGGCTGATGCCCGGGAGGACGAACTGTCTTTCTATCAGTCGATTAACGAGGTTCGGATAAACCGTCACCTGAAGACATCGGGGTGCTGATTTAGTCACAGTTTCTTCAAACCAAGTACACGGTAGGGCCAGGAATCGAAGAAGATTCCTACCATGCTGGGGTCGTACGGACGGTCATGACCAGAAACTTGGGCCCTCTGTTCCCTGAGGTTAGAGACGAAGTCACATGCGCATTCGAAGAGGTCCTTCCCCTCCAAGGAAAAGGTCTGTACTGGGAAAATGCAATTGTGTCCGGTTGCTCACCGTTGCCACAGAATGGATGACTGTTCCAGCATTCGACACGATGATGCAAATTGTTTGTCGAACGAGTAACCGCCTTTTTGTTGGACTTCCACTATGTCAGTTCCCGCTCGTTATGTCATGCAGCATACTCATCGATTATCTAGGCCGAGAGCCCGACTACATAAAACTCAATGTCGATTTCGCCATGGACGTCATCATATCTGGGCAATTCATCAACATGCTGCCGTTCGAATTTCGTTATTCTCTCGCCTTGCTCGATACTAACTATCGCACAGAGCATTCTTAAGACCGTAAGCACTGCATTGCTTAAAATTTTCCACGTCAATAAACCGTCTTCCTAGAACATTCGGGCCGTTGCTTTCTCCCCGAAAACGGATCCTGCGCCGCGCGAGTAAGCACCTAGCTCCCATCGTCGCAGAGAGATTAAGAAAGGACGCGGAACTGGGCAAGAAATACGTTGATAAACCGGTCTATTTTTTCAGTCCGAGGAAACGGAATATTACTCACGGTCTGCCCAGAATGACTTGATCACATGGCTCATGGATGCTGCACAAGGAGAAGAACGGACGGTTCCTGCGCTTGTGCAGCGTGTTCTCTTCGTAAATTTTGCAGCTATTCGCACATCCACCGATGCACGTGCACCACCGAAAATGGTCCATACAGTACTCAACCTGCTCTTTTAGACATTCACCCACATTCTGTATGATTTGGCGGCATACCCCCAACACGTTCAACCCTTGCGGGAAGAGGTTCAGAGGGTTGTCCAAAGTGAAGGATGGACGAAGGCTTCATTGAACAAGATGTACAAGGTCGACAGCTTTCTGAGCGAATCTCAGCGATTCCATGGAATCGGGACTCGTACGTTTCCTGCAAATTCCATTCCTCTTCTGACGACCTTCGCAGTGTCACTTGGTCGCAAAGTCGTCAAACCGGATGGTTTCACCTTTTCCGATGGTACAACGTTGCCTTATGGCACTTACTTGCACTCTCCGATGTGGAGTGTGCACCATGACCCTTGTATGCATTTATTCTGCTGTTCTCACTGTGTTTCTCATGTCGCTTCAAGCCATCTACCCGAACCCTGAGGTGTTTGACGGATTCCGGTTCTCCAAATTGCGCGAGGCAGAGGAAGTCGGATCAGCCAAATGGCAGGCGATAACCACGAGCCTGGACTATCAGCCGTTTGGCCACGGGAGACACGCCTGCCCTGGCAGATTCTTCGCGGCCGTTGAGCTCAAGGCCATACTCGCGCATGTTGTGCTCAACTACGACGTCAAATTCGTTAATGATGGTCCACGGCCTGCAAACCAGTATATGGCTTCGGCCTGTTTGCCTGATAGCTCGGCGAAGATCATGTTCCGGAGAAAGCAGGATTAGTGTACAGTACAGTAATTTTATAGAGACAAGACATCAGTTTTGTCTTGCGGTGCCACCTCAGGCCTGAGAACCATTAATATTGGTTGACTATAGTGCCCTTCAATCTATCCTCCTCATCTGTTCGCGTCCGCCCAACATCCACCCCAATTCCACCTTGATATATAGCAACCCGATAAATGCAACCCCTTGTTTCTCAATTTTAAAAACGTCTTAGTCAAGTAATGACATGTCAGTGATGACGTGATTTGAATGCACCAAAGTTGGTGTTGTTATTTTACAAGGTCTATCCGACACAGCCACACGACCATTTCCAAGGCACCCGCACCATCGTCGACGCCTTTCCAAAAGGACTGGTGAGTAGAATCGCTACTTTGTCGTTCTAGGTCCCTGTTTCCTATGGGATGGATCGTTCTGTGCCAGGGAATCCAGAACGGACTGTGGATTGGGATGGATTGCTGCTTGCTCGTCTGGATGTTGATGATTTCTTTTTCATTCCAGGGTATATTTGCTCCAGGATGTCCGCCGCCAATAAGATCCTCCGCACCGCCAACGCGCCCACCAGCTCCCCCGACGAGACTGAGCTCAGTGTCGCTCAGGCTCTGATTGACCTTGAAAACAACGTCCCCGAACTCAAGGCTGAACTTCGACCCCTGCAAATTTCCGCTGCCCGCGAGGTCGACGTCCGTGGCGGCAAAAAGGCCATCGTGATCTTTGTCCCGGTTCCCCAGCTGAAAGCCTTCCGCAAGGTGCAGCAGAGGTGCGTCGTTTCACGTCGTTTCGGACCGAATCTGATGCAGTGCACCAGGCTGACCCGCGAGTTGGAGAAGAAGTTCTCCGACCGACACGTCGTGTTTGTTGCTCAGCGCCGGATGCTGCGCAAGCCTACCCGTACATCCCGGGTCAAGCAGAAGCGCCCCCGTAGCCGCACTCTGACCAACGTCCACGAAAGGATCCTCGAGGACCTGGTCTTCCCCACGGAGATCGTGGGAAAGCGGACCCGCGTTGCCGTCGATGGTACAAAACTATTGAAAGTGTACGTGCTTGTTTCATTTCAATATGTTCCGGACGCGATCTTACCCATTATGGCACGTCCCACAGCCTCCTCGACTCCAAGGACGCCACATCGCTCGAGTACAAGCTGGACTCATTTTCGTCGGTGTACCGCCGCCTGACGGGGAAGGATGTTGTGTTTGAGTTCCCGGTTGTTGCGCAGGAGTAGACGAATGCGGATTGTCTATTGTCTATGAATTATGCAGCTATGACATGCAGGAAGTGCTGTGCCACTAGTTAATGAGTCGGTTGAATCTGAGAACCGGTGGGACCCGACTGAGTACTTGAGCTAGGGCCTGTCAGCGCTGAGTTCAAGCTGTCTGCGAGTCACTGTTCGCAGCACATTGTATCCCTTGTAGATCACGTTACCTAGTACTTGCTTCCCGACTGTCTTTCCTTCCGCCCACTGCGGCCTCAAGGCCTTCTTCTCTCTTTCCCGTAATTCGCGACTATCCGCGCGTCCGGGCCACACCACGCAGCGGCGCTCTCTCTCCGTCCCCCCACCATGGAGCAATATTCGCGCATGGATCCCTACTCTAGGTCTCGGTATGAGCAGGGCATTGACAGTAAGATCGTCATCATGGGGAACTCAGGTCAGCTTCTCTTCGCCACAGATCCCTTTTTCGCTTCATTTTCATCGTGCCACAGGTGTCGGTAAAACTAGCCTGCTCCAACGGTATACCCAGAACAAGTTTGATCCAAAGAACACGACTTCTACGAGCGGTGCTTTTTTTGTTACGAAGAAGGTGCCCCCCAATAAGCGTGACAACGTCCTCGTTGAGCTGAACCCTCCGCAGGTGTACGTCAATGGTCTCAAGGTGCGCTTGCAGTTGTGGGACACTGCTGGCCAGGAGAGGTTCCGAAGCATGGTGCGCTTGTCCTGCAACCCCCCCGCGCTCTCGTCGCGACTGTGGCGCTGATACTATTTCTCCCTACTGCTAGGCACCCATGTATTATCGAGGTCGATTCGCTTCTACCTTTCCCGACGCCAACTAAGATTGCTTGCCTCATCTAGGAGCAAATGCGGCTCTACTCCTGTACGATATTACCAATGCATCAACTTTCGATGATATTCGGGGGTGGCTCGAGGGTGAGTGGTTTGCCACTGATATCCCTTTGCCCTAATATGTTGCCAGAATTGAAGAAGAATTGCCAACCCGAGCTGATTATCTACATCGTGGGCTCCAAGGCGGATCTCTCGCCTCACAGACAAGTTACGTCTGACTTGGCCCGGCTATCTTTGCACAACTGGTTTCCTCCTCCGCGACCACCTACTCCTCCGCCCCCTCCGCAGCTCTCAACACTTTCCTATATTCGACCACGCTTCACGTCCTTTCCAGGCATTCGTTCCCCTCCCATTAGCGCTCCTGCGCGTAGTGGACCCGACACACCGGCGTATCTGGATCTGCAAGCCAACCGCGGCTCAGCTCTGACGCGCAGCAATACCACACAATCTCGCCCCCGACCTATAATGTCTGGATCCTCTCGCTCGACTGTCTCTACGACTACTGCTCGGCCACAGCAGTCGCGGTTCGGGTCGCACTTTGGCATCCAGGCCGGTGGCTGGAGCGAGATTCAAGACTCGAGCAGCAATAGTCTCAATGAAGACGACGAGCACGCGGTCGAAGATGAAGATGAAGAGCCGGAATGGGGGCTAAGCAAGGGCATGGAATTATTCGAAGTTTCTGCTAAAGACGATTTAGGTAGGCTATTCTCCTTTTGTGTTTCTCCTCTGGCCGTCGTACTAACTGTATGGCAGGTATCCAGAATCTTTTCGACCACCTGATATCTGCCATCATCGTCAGAAAAGATCGGATAGAAAAGGAGAACGAGCTGAAGAAGCGGGATAGCGTGTTTCTAACGTCCGTTGCTGCGCCAGCATGGACTGCTCAAGCCGAGGAAGAAGAGGCTCGAGAGAAGGCAGAACGCGACCGCTCAGCTCGAATCTGGGCCTGCTGTTAAATCAGTCAGGCGCGGGACGCCATCATCACACCCATTCGCCTGCATTGTATCCGTTCGTACTTCCTTGCTCGGCTCTTGATCTCCGCCTGGCTTCGCTCTCTCACCCTATCCCTCATCACTCATTCCTGCCTTTGTTACACGATATCTAGTCTTGTCTCTCATTTCTCTCAATTATCCTCATGTCAGCACTGTTACATACCAAGACCATGACCATGCATCATTTCCCTCATATCTCACTCTCCCACATCCAACTCATCTACCGCGCACTTCTGTTTCCTAGCTTCGTTTATTCTTTCCTTATTAACCTAGCTTATCTGCACACTACTATCATGCGTATCATATGTCTAAAGACGCAAGGAACACGCTACTGAAGGAAAGATAGTATATTATTACCTCCTGTGGAACAACGATGGAACGACAGCTGTATAGACAGCACGATGAGAGTTGAATGGGAGCGGGTGAGTTGATCAAAGGAGTCAGTCATACCATTTGAGATGTTGGCTATAGTTCGAAGGCTTGCGTCAGAGAGTGGAGGAGGAGGAGGAAGAGGATCTATTACTGTGGTGGTCCCTATAAGGAACACGTACCTATATACACTGTCAGCGCAAATGGTGGTACTTGAAGTGTACATAAATACATTGTTCAAGTTTACCTATCATACAGCGCTGTGACTATAAGTTGCTTACTTATAAGCACTCTCCTGACCACACTCACCCCCCATGGCTCTCCTTCCTCCCAATCCCGACGCAGAGATACCCAAGCCGCAGGCCGGATCTGAGATCTGCACGGCTGAGCACTGTTTCCACGCCTTCGACGCTCTCTACTGCGCACTCACGTCAGCGACGCCAATCGCCCCTCAATTCGCAGATGATAAGTAGTAAGCTACGGGATGGGCGGTGTTGCGAGTATGCTCAACCGCCTTCCTACTAGTCCTCTGTTTGTAACGTGGAACACGCGTTCATCTCGCCCAGGCCGCCCACCGAGGCTGCGCGGATGCATTGGCAGCTTCGAGCCACTCTCTCTACACGACGGCCTCCAGGAATTCGCGCTCATCAGCGCATTCCGAGACTATCGTTTCAGGAAGATCGACAAGAGCGAGCTGGAGAGTCTGGAGTGCGCGTAAGGGTGCCATTTTAGGGAAGCCCAACTGCTGATCCCTCCGATCCGTAGAGTTTCGCTCCTCAGCGATTTTGAGGATGCGGAGTCGTATCTGGACTGGACGGTCGGTATCCACGGGATATCTATCAAATTTTCCCATCCGTCGCTCTTAACGTCCTCCTCGGGAACGCCGTCCCCGTTGTCGTCTTCGACGTTTCTCCCCAGAGTAACGTCAAAGCAGACTTTCAGTGCCTGCTACTTGCCCGATGTCATTCCGGAGCAAGGGTGGAACAAGATCGAGGCTGTAGACAGTGCGATACAGAAGGCAGGATGGGATGGACCAATCACAGAGGATCTAAGGAGGAGCATACAACTGCGCAGATACCAATCGAAGATTTGCGTGGTAGGCTGGGAAGAGTACAATGAGTGGAGGGAACAACACAGCGAGGTTTAAATTTCTAGCAATAGAATCCTTGTAATATCACACAACTGACATTGGGTACATACGCAAAGTCAAGCCTCGACATGCTGGCCTGGTTAATCTACCCTCCGGGACCTCGTTGAAGGGAATGCCGGAGCTTCTAGATCAAACAGCGCTTTTCGCATCTTTGCCAGTCGATGCTGCGATGCAGCCCAGGGCCCACCAAAGCGACTCTCTATACGGTTCCATATCGTCTGCAACAATACGATATCATGGTTGCTCGTCCTGTCGAAGGCTATCATGGCCCAGTAGATTGTGGACGTGTTAGGACGGATATATTCCGGAAGCGCCAGAAAAACCTCAAACAACGAGTTGAGATTTCGCAACACCCATTGTTGCGGCTTGTTAATGCTCAGCTGTGAGATATCGTCGGGTTCGGCCTTGTTCACACCGTGCCGCGAAAACCCGAGGAATAACCCTCGGAAGACGGGCAAGGTCGGAGAGTATGGGGAAGGTCTCAATTTTCCGTGTTCGTCGCGATATAGAGGCGCTCCAATCTCGACGTTGTCCGAAGAGAGCATATCCATAAAGGCGGTGAGCGCCGCATTGAGATTGCCGTGGTACGCCATGATTTGAATCATCGTGGTGAAGGTGACTTCGTTGGGAATCATATCCGATCGGACCACAATCCCTTCCTCCAAAAGCGAGCGCTTGGCAGAATAGACATCGTCAGGGCCGATGTGCACTTCCGGGGTCACGTTGTGTCGGATAATGCGATATAGCTTCATCGCTATGTCCAGGCGGCGATTGCGAGAGAATGCCCACATACAGGCATTGACACCGTCTAAACCAAGTTCTAGGCCCTGCTCATGCATTTTCAACAGACTCGCGCGCACCCCGGCCAGCTGGTCGGTGTTTGCATAGTATTTAAGGAGCGCCAGATGGGTAATCCTGCTCGGGGGCAGTCCAGAGGCCGTTAAAAGGGATGTCGAGTGGCTAAGGGCGGATCTGGTGTGGGTATTGGCAGCATGATTGACCAGTATGTTATAAGTGACGATGTTTGGTAGGGGTGTGTCGGTGGTCACATCATCCAGACTGTAACCAAGCTCAGACAGCGCATGCCCCGGTGCCTTACCCGACACCATGTCAGTGAACATGTCAAAGGCGAGCTTAAAATCTTCCGGTCGCGCCTTTCGCAGACCTTTTCCCGCATGATCAATCAAAGCGTTCCACTGGTGCTTTGTGATTTTTTGACCGGACTGGTGAATGGAGGTTAAGACGGAGAGAAGGCGGTGAAACTGAGTGCGAGTTTTTGGTGTGGCTCGGGCAATGAGATGCACGAGGCGATCTAGTTGAGGGTATGGAATGGTAAATGAAGCTGAAACCAGGGTGTAATATGCCATCCAAGCCTGCTGAGGCGATTGCGTGTTGCCAAGGACGCGTAAGAGACTGTGATGCCAGGCAACGCTGTCTACCCCAAGATGCTGCGAGCGCTCCACATCGAAAAGTAGAGAGAAATCGAGGTCGTCGAACGGATCGTCGTAGAACTGCGCATCTGCGTGTCCTGGGAGAACAGAAGAGCCCGGTCTGAGTAACGTCGGTTGTAAAAGTGGGAGAGGCAATTGTCGCCACGGCTTGCCAGCTGGATACGCCGGAATCTTCTTGACGAAATAAAGTGGAACGGAAGGGCGCTGTTTGGGGTAATCCACGGCGCTTGGTAACTGGAAACCCACAGATTCCCTGGGAGGAGCACTGGATTCGGGGCGGCTTCCGACCCCGTGAGAGGTGGTGGCAAGATCCTCCACATCTCCGAGCTGGGTGGTTCCAGTGGAGCTCATGAAGCTCGACGGAACACGGCAATATTCCTTGTTCGAGGGCTCGTTGGGGAGTTCGTCGCCGTCTGACTGGGCGACTGGACGAACATGAGGGGCTTTGGTCGATATTGATTGAACAAGCTGGCATTTGGGACGGGCAAAACGCGCTGGATAAAGGACAAAGCCCAGCGAAGACGCTCTGAGCATCAACTGCAGTCATCCTGTACGACGGCAGATTTTCAGTGAATACTCGACACGGGTAGAATTAAACCACAAGACCAACGCGAGCCTCCCTTGTCAGCTGCTAGGTTTAACGCCTCTGCGATTTTGTTGCAACGTCGAGTCGAGACGCGCACAATTTTTGCATGTGCCGAATGCCGATTCATTCATTACGTAACGGAACTGATGGCGTCTCTGTACCTTGCTCTATATAGCATAACGCCTGCCACATTTTAGTCTCATCAATGCAACTTTTCCGACATGTGTGCATAAAACATGGACGAAGAGACAACATGGCGTAAAAAGACGGTACAAAAGATCACTGGACTTGACCTTGAGAACGCCAAGGAACGCCGCTTTCTCCTCGAATGTCTGGAAGGCACCGTGCTGCAAATGATACGTATGAGACACCAGGAAAAAAAGACACGTTGTAGACACCTACACCGAATTTCGACGAGTATCGATGAATTTTAGCTGGACCTTCTCCAGATCCGACGCGACGTGTGAACCATCAACGACTTTCGGATAGTGATGACCCGCTTCTTGGTCCCAGGGATAGAACCCTTCAGCATCAAGAAATCATTCTTAACAATGCCGTAGTGGGGGAAGCCGCCCATAGGTGTAATGAGCTTCTTTGTAACGTCCGATTCAGTCGACGCGTTAGCATCGTCAGTTCCAGAACCGATACGGTAGATTTTCTTGTTGAGCTCCGTACGGTGGTGGTAACCGTCTGCGCAAGAATATAAACCAACTTGTATGGAAAACATGAGGAGAGACGCACTTTGACCGGCACGGGCAACAGAAACATGACCTTGGATGGATGCCATGCACCGATACAGGCGACTTGCGGAGACCCTTGTGCGTCTTCCTGGGCAGCTTCTTGGTTCCCATCGGTGGGTGACACCCTCAAATCCATGACCCTTGGTCACTGCAATCACATCAACACACTCATCCTGCTCGAACACCGAGCCGACTCAATCGGCTTCTCGAACAACCTTTGCGCGAACTCGACCTTGTCAGGGATCGATCACCGTTCACCTGGATCTCCATGAGTGAGCCTTCTTTTGGGAGAGACCGTCTTCCGAATCTGGTGTGTGCGAGACGCGGACGACAGTGCAGTATTGCGGATACGCTCGAGCTCGCGGGCAACGGACTTGCGTTGTCCTCAGCGTGCTTCTTGGGTACCGCGTGAAGGCCTTCTTCTTCGAGCGGTACAGTTCTTGTAGAATCTCCGTTTAACTTCGTCCGAAAGGTGGGATGCCCAAACGGTGGTGAGCGTGCGCAGGCCACGGGGAGTCTCAACATAGCCAACAACACCGATAACAATGAGTGGTGGTGTCTCGATGATGGTGACGGCCTCGACGACTTCCTTCTTGTGCATTTCTAGCCAAGGGTTAGAGATAAATTAAGTTGACGTGGCAAAAAGCACGCACTGGAACCGGGACGGTCGAGGTCGCGCACGACGTGGGTCATACCAGCCTTGTAACCCATAACAGCCGTCAAGTGTACGGGCTTCTTCGGGTCATCCTGCGTATTCCCGTAATACTTGAGCCAGAGAAGTCGTAAGGGCTGGCCACCATACCTTGGGGAAGGACTGACCTTGCCGCGGTGGCGGGCAGCACGCTTCCTTGGGAGGAATCCAAGGGAACCGTGGCGAGGCGCTTCGAACTAAAGAGCATTTAGAATTTTGAAGTCTACGGAACCTGCAGACTGACCTTACGGTGACTGGGTTGGCATAAATCAGTACGCAATGGAAGAGCAGTAGCACTGGTACTAACCTCATCTTGAAGGAGCTCGAGGGAGGGTGGGGGAAAGGTTGATGAAGGGAAAATTTGGATCGTCGCATTTCCCGTCCTTGAAACTGTACAGTTACACGTGACCACCTCTCCTTTAGGCAATCGGTTGCCCTTTATGGACTACGGAAAGTACTTGGGCTCATGCTTCCTATGTTTACATCACAACAAATTATCTAAAACCCTCCGAGTCGTTTCTTGGCCACCTTCTTTTTGACCGCTGGTCGCCCTCCATATGCACCAGGAAGAATCTGCGTGCTCGCCATGAAATCCTGTGTTTCTCCAGAGACTTGTGTGTTCGTTGCAACTGGTTGACTACCAGACAGCAGCGGAGGGCGGAGGTGCGCTCTGGCGTCTTGGGAAAGGAACCGACGACCAGGATCTAGATTATTGAGCGCACGATAGAGGTAGCGCAACGACAAGGGCGGTCGCTGCGTTTCCACAACCAGTGCTGCTTCGATTCCACATGCGGAGAGGGTCGCCTCTTCCGAATAGGTACGTGTTCTTCAGGCGTACCTTCGTAGGGATTTTGTATATGAAGTTCGTTGGATCCGTACCGATATCCAGTCTTTCAGGAGTAATCGAACTCCAAGTGGTGTCATTTCCTCTTTGAACCTGTCATGTCCGCTTGCCGTCATCCCCTCGTCAACTGCGTTGTTGAAAAGCGGGTGGAGTAGCCAAAGGTGACTGGAGGAGGTTCCCCGTCGAGAGAAAGGTCTTCGTCATTATCTCTAATTCAATATTGGATCTCCGTCTAACGACAATGGGGTTCGGGGAGAAAACGTGGTGCGATAGCGCAAGATCGAGGACAAGCTGCTCTCGGGCTTCAGATTCCCGTCTCAACGATTGAGCAGAACGTTGGAAGCCAGCTTCAGATCAAACCGACGCAAATGTTCCGCAACTGCACGTGGATCAAGTGAAATATCAGCATCGAACTTCATGAGAGGGCTTGTGATGTCGCAGTGCCACTGCGCGCCTTTCTTCATAGTTTCGGCAGACAGTCGCCCTTGCAACAGAGCACGGTAGCCCCTGGGAGAATTGATCACGCTCTCTGTGAGAAAATCCGCTCTTGTGGAATGACTGGGCTCATCTCCAGAACGGAAGAGAACGTCGTAGCTAGATGGATCGAATCAGCACAAGATTTATACAGAATTCATATTTATTCACGTCGTTAGCATGTGATCCACTGGGTCATTGCGGTCCTGCCAGTATGAAGGGGCTTTCTCGACCAGGTCGTATAGAGATTCAGCGGCTTCTTCCGCATCTATTTCGCTTCTTCGCGATGAGCCCGAATACGACTGTAGAACATTATCAACCTAAATAAAAATAAACACGCAAGTAGTCTCACAATCATAGGCCGGGGACATATCAACAACCGCCAAATCGTGGGACCCCAGTGAACCAACGGGATCTTCTCTTAATTGCGCAGATTGGCTATCTAAACGCTGCACATCTTCGGACCAGCTGAATGAGATTTCGCCAACATCCGAAGCAGCGAGCGATATGCTCGTATGGAACCCACTTCAGAAGCCGAAGAAAATTGATTGGTGACTCTTGGACGTCCATCGGGTGGCAGAAGAAACTGTGTCCTTTTTGGATGCCACTGCCTGCAGAAGCTGTGAAGCAGTACGGAGACGTGCGCACATAGGGCAGGCTGTCTTGCGACCGTGAAATGTCATATATGGTCAGCAGCCGTTCTTTCGGGACATAGAGTCGTTAGATGACCTGGGGCTCTGTAAGCATAGGACAAGAGCATTAAGAGCAATATACCATTGTCAACAGAAATGGTTTTAGCTTCAAGAGATCGGTCGAACGCACGACCGTGCGTGAAGCCAGAAGTGGTTTGGCCGTGTTGCGTCGGTCGATCCAAATACCTGGTTAGTGGTACATACACGGATCATCTGATCGGGCTTGTAGTCCTCAACGGAAGTAAGAACTTCATTCGGATAGCCAAATACAGATCTGAAGACGAATGTTCTGTCTATCGAAAGCATGAGTAAAAAGCTTTCATTCATGAACAAGCTGAGTTACCCTGAAATCTAATTCCTTCAATCGATTTTAGACATCAGAAGACATGCATTGTCAGTCCCGGTCAGTTCAAGCCTCCAAACATATCGTAGGGAGTAGATTGCGTCGGAGGGACGACCCGATGAACGAGCCGCCTGAGTACCATGTTCAACAGAAAAACAGAGAGTACAGCTGCACAGAACATACGTCAATTTGATGCCAGCGCCTATGTCGCATTTGTAGACAGAGCCGCGATCGTTGACTAAAAGTATGTCGAGAGGAGAGGCCGCGATTTTAACATCTACGACCTGTCTATCCCCGGTATCGGAAGACACAAACTCCCCAGTTCGTCCAAATGGAGGGGCGCACTGGAGCCCGATCCAGAGCTCTTGAGCTCCAGCACCGAGGTTGCGCCAAATGTACGAACCGAGATATACGACGCTGCAGACCGATAAGCGAGGATGCGACTGGCGCGAAGAAGTTCCTTAGTTACCCTGCTTTCGGTTTTCAGTTTTGGCTTTGAAACTGATATTGCTGAATCGGAGTATCAAAGGTTTGGATTGCTTGGGCGGAGGGCTTCAGTACAGGCCCTTTTTTTCTTGACAAGACGTAAGGAGAGATGTCTAGTGGCAATATGAGTGGGTGCATTGAGAAAAGGTTAACTCACTCAGGTCCGGCTCAATTCACCCATGGAAAGGCCAAAAACGCCGATTTCTTCGATGGAGTATCGTAGTGAATGATTGTTTCGAGCTGGTTACCGACGTACGGGTCGAACGCTTCGAACTGGTGCATGATGTTGGCGTCCTCAATTATCTCATCTCTAATCAATTCGGCAGTAACGTCGACGTCTGGTACATATGTGCGAAGGAAATGAGCCTATTGTAGAGTTAATGGGTACAGAACGAAAGAGAATGAAATGAAAATGCCACTCCTGTTCAGCACTTGTAAAATATTCGTTGGCGCATGTAAAGGAGGAGGGCGGTCGCGGGGAACACGATGGTGGCTTGACTGGCCGGATATGGCCCGACTTCGCATCTAAGAAAGCAATCGGTCTGTAGGACCAGTGCTGGATCGGCCGGCAACTGACCTTTGTGTGACTTGTCGATGATGGAGGTCCACTTGAAAAGGCCATGCTCCTCGGACAAGACAGCTGCAGCTAAGGTGCCTTGATCCAAGATGGGATAGCTGAGGTACTCTTTTTCTTTGCCCTTGGCATTTCTTTTGTGGTGGGATGAAGGTGTACGGTCAACTGGGTGATTTGCTGGCCAGGAGTACATTCCATTTGAATATTAGGGTGCAATTTGAGAGAAAGAGTGCCTATAGAATATCAGTTTAGCACAGACTTCTGCTTGACCATATTGTTGCATATACCCCGATGAGCTCCTGAGCGAAAAAGATGAGTGATATTGATTATGTCACCATCATCGGGGTAAATGGGCCGTGAACCGATGTCATGTACCAACAGCAGTACCGTTGGCTGTGGTCCTGATTCTCAACTCCTGCTTGCGCAGCTGATGCGAAGGGTCTTATGTATTGAAAATGCCATCCCCCATCTCTACTTCGACCATGCCCGCAAAATTCACCCCTTCTGCGGAGGAGGCGGCTCTCGTCGCCCAGATGTTTGCTCACGGCGATTCTCACAAAGTAGGAGTTCTAACTGGAGACGTTGCTCTTGATATCTTTGGCAAGACGAATCTATCGCCCCAGGTATTCCTCATTCAGAATAACGCACCTTCATTTCTCAATCATTGTCTTGTCAGGTCCTAAGCGATATCTGGTGCATCGCGGACGAGGAAGGAAATGGGTGGCTCTCACCAAAGCGGACGGAAGTCGCTGTGCGACTAATTGGCTGGGCGCAGGTGGGAGTGAAACCAACCGCTGATTTGGTGGACAAACGTGCTTTTCCTCAATTTCTCGTGTTGTTCAGACTTTTTGATCTTTCGCTATAGCCGGCCCTCTTGCACGCATTCCGAACTTGGCTGGCGGTCTGGCTGGTCCCTCCAAGATCGTTTCCTCGTCCGTTATGCCCCCTTTGTACCGGAGGACAAGGACAAGTTCCTGAAGGTTTTCTTGAACAGTGGGCCCGTAAACGGCCTAATTGACGGTTCGTTGACGTTGCTGGAGCTGCATTCATAGACTAACGTGTTGCAGGTGAAAGAGCCCGGGAGAAATTTTTAAAATCTAACCTGCCCCCCGAGAAGCTGTCACAAATCTGGGATCTCTCGGATACAGTGCAACGCGGGGCTCTCAACTCGACCGAGTTCTGTAATAGCATTGCATCTCATTCAAGGCCTCATGACCAAGAAAGTTTTCCTCAGTACCCGCCTCGCTTCCAAGTGGGCTTTATCAACAGATTGAAGGAACCCTTTGGAGACGAAAACTCAATCTTCTGTGATGACGACGCCATCATCTCCAAATACATCTCCCCTGGATGATTCGAAGTCTCTTCATAATGACAGTTTTCAAAGCAGTCCATCAACCTCGTCGCGTCCCCCCAACCAGCAGTTCAATGTACTCGATTGGGATGTGCCTTCGACTGTGAAGCCGATCTCAGATCGCCAGTTTGATGCTCTGGATCCGCTCAAGAACGGGTTTATCCATGATAACATTTCTCTTCCTTTTTTATTGGAGTCAAAATTACCTCCGGAAGATCTAGCTCGTATATGGTACGTCTCTTGTCTTATCAATATCCTAGGAGGTCTCAACAGCGCAAAGGACGCTAGCAGATCTTAACGGTGATGGTAAATTGACACGAGACGGTTTCGCTATCGCTTTTTTTCTTCTCGATGAGCGGCGTCGAGGCAATCCGCTTCCTAATTCTCGCCCTTCTTCATTAAAATCCAAGATCACAAATGCGCAAGGCTGCGTAAAATGACAAGGCCACAAACTACATATCTGCCAGAGAAATCTGCGAGACTTGACACTTCCACCACTGACAGTTTGGAACGGCGGGTTTCGCGCGTGATATATCCGGCTCTGCCTTCGCAATCAAGTAATTTCCGGCATTCGTCTGTTTGGACACCCGGAAAGGAAGTCGGTGAGTTGAGTTAGAACGACCTCTACCATGTTCTCATTTCTATTCTTCAGACTTCTCGAATTATGCATCCAGCACGAACCTCCATGATGCCGCCATTCGCATCTCACCCGGCAAATCCAAGAAATGCAAAAGCTGATCGCACAACTGCGCATCTCACATGTTGACAAGGCCGCCGTTATTACCAATTTAACTCGGGAAAATGAATCCCTTCGCGTTCTGGTGCAGGAACTTCAGGCCACTGCGGAGGATCCCGAATCGCAAAGGGTTGTGAGGGAAGTTCTTGCCAGGGAGAATGAGGGGCTACGGACTACAATGCAACAGATGGAGGAAACATTGCGACAACTTCAGGCGTCCAGCTCCGACATGGAGATGGAGAGAATACAATACGATGACCTCGCACGGGAAAACGAGCGCCTTATGAAGCAGGTGACCGAGATGCGCGAGTCCACAACACAGCTGCCTTGGTCTGGCGGTGACTCAGAATTGCAAACGTTGATCAACGAGGACCTCGCGCGAGAAAACGCTCGTCTGCGGTTAGAGGCCAGGGAGATGCAGGAGAACGTAGCACAGCTACAAGAGGCAACGGCGGATTACCAGGAGCAGCGGAGAATCAATTCAGAGCTTCTGAGAGACAACGAGCGTCGGCAAGCGACGACCGCTACGATGCAGGCGAAGCTCGACGCGCGACGAACGGAGGTGCACCAACTTACGAGGGAAATTGATCGTCTGAAGACGCAATTGCGGACCGCTGCGTCTGCGAGATCGAGTGGTCGCCCCGATGCTGACGTGCCACCCCCAGCATACGATGAAGTTGATTTGACTGCAACAATCACTATCTGATAACCGGTTCGTTGTCTTTACAACCTTCAATCTTGGCACAGGCGTCTCGCGTCCAGCTGGCCAACAACCATCACGTCTTGAACCTCTGTTTTTTCAAAAGTCCCGGAAGCTGATAGTGGAATGTTGCACCATTTTCAATGGGAGTGATCTGGGTTTACGGAAATTCGTCTGCGTCATACGACCTCAGGCCTCACCTCTCGAGTTTTGAGTGGATTCCTTTACATGGCAGTCGGAAGTTGGGCTCGCTGAACGCTGTCGGTATCTGTTTGTATACTTACACTGTATCACTTCGGACTGTATAACTATCAATGATATCTGTGCACTTTGGGCACTGGTATACCAGATATGCAATTGAATACACTTAGTTTCCAAGTATTTTGCAGTACTTGTTGAGTGACCCGCCAGAGTATGATGAGAATAACATGTTTCGGTGTTTGCCGCTCAAGTGACAGCGCGTGCAGTAACTCGGTGACTGTCACACGTCCTCAACAAACAGTCGATTGAAGCTTTTATTCGCGGTCGTGAAAATGCCGATGAATAAAGAGTACTCGGTTGTTGCGGACTCCACTGCATCTTCTTCTCCACCCCCATCCATGACTGAGCCCGTGAAACGTCCTCGCACCTATGGCCGGCCCAAGGACGTGGTCTCTGACGAGTCCAGTGCTTCTTTCCAGCTCTTGGTAGCAGGCGGGGCCTCTATGCCTATCACCTACAAGACAGGTCCATTGCATCTCCGCGAGAAAATACCCGAGAGTCCAAATTCGTCGCGTCAGTGGTCGACCTCTGACGTGGCGGTGGAACTGGACGACGATGCAGAGATCCGCGACGCGTCGACCCGGTACGAATTTGGCTGGAAAGCCAAGCTCAGGGAGATAGATGATATAGAAGACCTCGACATCTCCACGCCAGCCGTTACCGACCTCCAAGACGCGTCTCATTTGGCCCCGAAACGACTAAACCCACATTCTCCAGGAATCCCTCCCAATGGCGACGGTTCTCGGACCGTGCCAAACTCTCCCAGTCTCTCCCATCCTCCGACGTTGTCACAGGAGGGTTTCGGAGGGTCACCGTCGATGGAAGCCATTGACACGTTTGAGCAGCCCACTCCCCCTGCATCTCTACTCATTACGAGCCGTAGACGCATCAAACAACGCGCTGTAGTTCATACCTCAGGCGAAGATTCCGACGACGGAAACACGAAAAAAAGTTCTGCTCGA
>JARGXW010001248.1:0-27781 GCA_029204085.1 Mycena sp. CBHHK59/15
TTGCGATGATCCAACGGACATTTGCGCAATTCCCTGGCCCACCCCAGCTTCGCAAGCCCTATCTCCCCGGACTGCCCCAACTACCAGAGATGCCTGCCGTGCCCTGGGGCGCTTTACCGCAGCTGCCGATGGTATTCCCCGTCTTTGTCCCATGGCCCGCTTTCCTTGGAGGTGACAATCCAGGCGGCGAACCTCGTGAGGCCGAAGACGCGAATAAGGGGATTGGCGCTGTTTCCACCCGCGCAGCCCAGGAATTGCGAGGTACATGGGAGGCTTGGGAGAAGTGGCTAGCGGTTGTGATCGCTGGTACGGTACGGCAGACGGAAGAGACGCCGCCGCCGATGTATACTCCCAGAGAAACCCCGTCTGGTGAGGTTGCCGCAGAGCCGAACTCCACTGCAAGCACTCCTGCCAGTCCAGAGGTGGTTCAGGATGTTATATCTGGCGGTCGTCGCTTAAGCTACAATGCACCACTGCGTGTCTCCGAGCAGGAGGTCAATGCATACGGCTACCTACCAGCAGAGTCACCGAAAAAATGTAAGCTTCAATCTCAAAAATCTCTCCATCGCTAACATTGGCGATCACAGACGACAGAATGCTTTTGTTTTTCTGGCTCCCAATTCTTCTCAGTTAGTCAACTTCTTACTGTTTCATACATTCGTTGAACTGACATTTTGAATTTAGTTTCGCTCATGTGGGCCACACATAATGGCCTGCGTATTGCATTCCAGACGTTGAAGACCGCCATTCCGCTCAAAACAGGGCTTCGAAATTGATTAGGTAGATTGTACACTGTACTTTAGGATAGATCCATTGCTCTCTCCGGTTATACTAACTGGACATATATTTTGCTAAATAATGCCAACTTCTGGATCAGTTGAACAAAAAGAAGGGGGGGAAATCACAAATCCCGTTCACGCCTGTTCATGCTCAAGAGAAGCCAGATCCGAGGCTCAGAGAGCTTTGGATCCGTTGGGAATAATTCTCTAGAGACACCTCCAGAGACAAAATTGATGGATCTAACCGAACCGTAGACGATAATGGATGAACGTAGGTGGTTTCGGCTATCCTTAGTGTACTTGTACGCGGAGGCGGTATCCAAAATTGTAAACATTGTAAACAACAAAGGCATACAGACGCGTCGCGTCGCATGGGTTGTATGAGCAAAACCTGAGAATCCCAGATAATCCTTCGTTAGTTTTGCAGTGTTTTCAGTTCCATACAATTTTCTGAAGCATTTTTAGCATGCTTTGAAGTGAAATTCTGGCTCCAGAAGAAACACTGCTTCTAATAATCAGGCTGCAGTACATCCTGGACAGGTCCTTGACAGGAATCATCATCTTTGTGCATTTACAGGCACTTGCATAAAAACGTGCAGTCTTGAGTTCGCTGAGCCATATTTGTTCGTGTTGAAATGTTGATGGGTGTCATGATTGGGACCAGTGACATCATCCCAGTATTATCTTCCCCGTCGATTTACAGCTCGAATGCACCTGAATCGCAATAGGGAAACTTCAAACGTCCAAGCCATTTGAGTTTGGAATTTTTAGAGGACCAGGGTAGCGAGCTAGCGATTGGTTTTTATGAAGTTGACGTCACACCAGAAGGCCCCCGGTCACTACCGTGTAACATTGTCCGCCTTAGATCCAAAATTTCCGTTCTTTTACTCTACGAAATTTGGCCGTTTGGAAGCTGATTTACTCTATTCTGGACAAGGTTCTTGGAGGTAAAATTGCAAAAAAAAAATACCCTGCTCAATTTTTGGCTCAATTCTAGCAGAAATAGTCTGTTCTGGTCAAGTTCCATTGCATCCAAGCAGTTCCAACACCTAGAAAGCTTCAAAAAACTTGCATGAGGTTACTGAAAGTGCTGCTTTCTATGGCCTGGTCCGCCTGAATGCCCCCAAAAAATCTGCCCTCCACATGATTTATGTAACGGCGCGCTCCCACCCCCTTACTGTTTATATTCCTATTCACTTGATCGTTCTGATCTACCTCATTTCCCCTTACATTACTCCATGATCAGTTCCTGTACCTTCCTGTACCTTCCTGTACCTCAGACATCTCCTAATCCTTGTAGTATTTAACCCCGAGTGTTTTACGTAGTTCTTTAGTCAAAATACTCGTTACGCCACTTACTTCTCGCTCGACTCAACAAACCTCGCTCCGAATTGAACCCTGTGCCAGAACTAGCCGTCGACTGATTGCTGACAGCTCTCCGTCACATCTTTTTAAGTGTCCTATTGTTATATCCGTGCATCTCGGAGTACCTCGGAACTCCGATCGGACTTCCTTCGGAATTTCCGAGGGGGACTTCTATCCATCGCAAGGGACATTACGCAATGAGGAATTACCAAGCGGAATCCTTTACTCATAATCCCTTACTTCACTCTCGGAGTTTATCCGGACATCCACTTATTGTCCACGGAGAAATACTTACTCATCGTTCACAAGATGTCTTGACGACTTATTGTCCACGGACTTATACTTACAAATCCTTCACAGGATTGTCTTGACGACTTATTGTCCACGGACTAATACTTACTAATCTTTCACACCTTATTGTACTTCACTAAACAATTAGCTTACTAAGTATTTAAGCTAAGTAGTTTAGCCTCTGTTCTTCAGTTTGATAATTGTATACGTTATTGCGTTCTCCCTTCCCAACGCAACCTGAGTCGGATTCCGACCTATCGGATATTCCGTGCCTCCTCCGGCCCTCCTGCATCCTCACTCGTCCTCCCGTTATTATCTCTGGACTTGTCTCTCCTTGGTCGCAAGCCGGGTAGTCGCACACTCTTGTTTGTAGTGCTTGCGAGAACGACCTTCTGACCCTTCGGAACTCCGTGACTAACTCCGACATATTTCCTTCGGACTTTCTCGGCAATTCCGATCCCCTCGGCTCAGCACTTAACACCTATACTCTGTGGCTGCTTTACTGGTTACCTCTTGGCTTGATCCCCCACGAATACCGCCTTGCTGCCAACACCCTCAATAACAACTAAAGAACTAGGACGATGGACAACAATCCTGTTCAAACCCATCACACCCAGTCTGGAACTCGAACAGGTATGTTCCCGCCTCCAGCTCCCATTTTCCCCCCTCGTTCCCCTTCCCCCGCTCTCTCGTTCGGGTCCATTGGACCTGAGGAGATGGAGGCACTTTCCACCGATGTCCTGGTGAGACCCGTTGCCAATGTGGTGGTGAGACCCGCTTCTGCTCCGGCAGAAGATAGTCCCAGCACTCACGCTGGAGAAATTTCGAACGAGCCTTACGAGCTCACGAACGACGTGGATTTTGACCTGCTCGTTGACGTCAATGTCCCTGGAGAAGAAGATGAGGATCAGGGTTGGACCCCTGTTTCTCGTAAGACTGCGCGAACCCATCGCGAGAGTATTGCTTCGAGTAATGGTAGACGTACCAATAAGGATAGCTCGAAGTCTTCGGACTCCAAATCCACCGTCGAGCAAGCAACCCGTGAGCTTAGCACTGAGGAGGTCGAAATTGTCGCCCGCCGCTATGAGGCCTATGCCACGCAACTTTGTTCTGGAGTTGGGCGCAACTTTGCCTCAGCACGCAGCACTGCACAGTCGTTTCGTTGTTGCAGGGGGCCATGGTTTTGCAGGGAGTAGTTTTTGGTTCAGAGATGGTGGGGGTACAAGTTCAAGATGAAAAATCCCCATCATAATGGCAGGCTGGCTTATATACCAGGGAATCTCGGCATCTGGTGCGGGTATCTGGAGCACGACCTCAGTACGGGCATCTGGCAACGGTTTCCATTTTGGGTGCCTCTAGGGATCGGCGCTAAGAGGGGGATACTGTCACGATCTGTTCCATCGGGTTCCATCGGACTCCGTCGGACTTACTATTCGTCAACCCCAACTTTGCCATTGGCTCTTATTGTCGTGAACACTCTTATTGTTCCTCCACATGCTCCTTAACAATTATGCGCACACATGATTCTTCATGTCATCATGGAGGTCTCGGACCTCCAGCTCTTTGACAATTACTTTATTGTTCTTGCTAAATTCTTCATCCCCATACATACTATAATTAGTTTATTGTTTTAATTGTTTCGCACGGAAATATCTCGGACTCCAAAATTAGTATATATATCACCATGTACTTACACTTATCTCAGTTTGAATATCAACTAAGATTGTGCCCTATCTCCGTCTCGCTCTCAATCCATCACTTCTGGAAATCGGGCCTTGGGCGTAGGGAAAGGTGCAGCGCACGAGCTGAAGCCAAGCCCACTCCATTTGTTGACACCCGCCTCGGACCTCCATTTGGACTCCATCCGGACTTCACACCTATCTACGAAGTTTTATCACAAGAGAGTCTCATCCGTATTGCTCACTTCACCTCTTCATCTTGATAGAACGTTCCGGACTTCCATCGGCCTCCGAGAGTAACCGACTCTTGACAGTATGGGGATGAAGAATTTAGCAAGAACAATAAAGTAATTGTCAAAGAGCGGGAGGTCCGAGACCTCCATGATGGCGTGAAGAGTCATGTGTGCACATAATTGTTAACGAGCATGTGGTGGAACAATAAGAGTGTTCACGACAATAAGAGCCAATGGCAAAGTTGGGATTGACGAATAGTAAGTCCGACGGAGTCCGAGGGTTGATGGATGTTCGCCGGAACTGTCGGAGTCCGATGGAACCCGATGGAACAGATCGTGACAGGAATTAATGGAATGGACACTGTCCACTTTGAAAGCAAGCAGAAGAATGATGTCCGCAGGCCTCTGATCGTGTTCCACGGTACCGCAAATAGTTAAACATAGAAGGGGGATGCTTTAACAGGCTACGTGAAGGACATGGATGGCTCCTCAGAGGGTCCACACACTTTGAAATGCTAATATTGTTGATAGGATATGAAGCGGAGAATGGATCTGGGTAATTGATTTGTTTCCACTCAGTCGCTTGGTGTCAGAGTGGATCTGTAGCAAGGACTGGTGCTGTACTGGAGCTCTTTTTGGAGCTTTACAGTATAAAATCTGTTGGTGGACAGTACCCCTTGGGATGTGGAGAGGACTGAAGAGTTTGTGAAGTGCCTAAGGGACAACACTTCTGGGGCTTATTCTTGTTCAGAATGGAGGATGAGTAAAGAAGAGAGCCTCTGGTGACCAGTGAACTCTATAGATTGGCAGGTTCCTACTATTCCACTCTAGTCTAGGACTGTAGCAGAAAGTGGGGGAGTTCAGAGATACTTTCTCCAGATACAGTGGGTGGTATTTATACTGTTTCTAAAAGTCCATGTGATTTTCCCTCATTCCGACAACTCCATTCGTCTTTCCAATGATCGGGAGCAAGTCCCCTCTTCCAGTCCCCTTCCTAGTTGTGCGGAATCATTGTATGAGCTCGCAGACTGAGTTCCTAGGGCCCGGAATGTCCGCACGAGGTCACGGAATGACCATACAAGCTTGCAGAACATGTATCTTGTACGCGGAGTGCCCCCAAAGACTAGCGGACAGAGTATTAATCATAGGAATGGCCGTAGAACCGAGGAATGACTCTGCAGGCCAGCAGACTTGTGTAATTCCTCGTCGGACAGGTCGTGGACTGAGTTTCTTGTAGGCAGAATGACTCTGCAGGCCAGCGGACTGCATAATTCTTCGTCAGACAGATCGGAGACAGTCGCGGAATGTGTTTCTTGTAGATGGAGTGACTCCGTGAGCCCGCAGACTGTGCAATTCCTGGACGGACTTAGTTGCAGACTGAGGCAGAGCAACTCTGGAGCCCACGGACAGTGTAATTGTTGGTCGGAATTGGTTGTAGATGGTCGCGGAATGTGACGGAGTGACTCTGGAGCCAGTGGAGCGCATAATTCTTGGTCAGACTTGGTTGTAGATGATCGTGGAAAGTGGCAGAGTGACTCTGAAGCCAGCAGACAGTGTAATTGTTGGTCAGACTTGGTTGTAGATGGTTGTGGACTGAGACGGAGCAACACTGCGAGCCAGCAGACAGTGTAATTCTTGGTCAGACTTGGTTGTAGACGATCACAGAGCGTGGCAGAGTGATTCTGAAGCCAGCGGATGGTGTAATTCTTGGTTGGACTTGCTCATAGATGGTCGTGGAGCATGGCGGAGTGACTCTGGAGCCAGCAGAGCGTGTAATTCTTGGTAGACAGCTGCAGAGCGTGGCAGAGTGATTCTGGTGCCAGCGGACAGTGTAATTGTTGGTCGGACTTGGTCGTAGTCGGTCACAGAGCGTGGCGGAGTGATTCTGGTGCCAGCGGACAGTGTAATTCTTGGTCGGACTTGGTCATAGGTGGTTGCTGAGCATGGCAGAGTGACTCTGGAGCCAGCAGAGTGTGTAATTCTTGGTCGGACTTGGTTGTAGATGGTCACAGAACGTGGTGGAGTGACTTTGAAGCCAGCAGACGTAGGATTGTAGACAGTCAGCAGACTGTGATCTTGTGCGTAGGACCTTGCGAAATGAGACTGTGTGGCAGAATAAGTGTTGGTGTCTTGTGTATGTTCACAACAGTGGGCAAACATAGTGCAGCCTCACATCGTCCATGGGTTGCAGGATTCTGCCACCTGTGCCATGCCCTCGCTGAGTTGCAGGATCCAGTCACCTGCACCGTATTGTCTTCGAGTTGTGGAATTCTGCAACCCAACACATATGGTGCTGCTGTTACTGGATCCTGCCACCTACACTGTGTGTACTTCAGGTTGTGGGATCCAGCCACCCATGCTGCAATGTCTTCGAGTTGCAGGATCCAGCCACCTGTGCGATATCATCTTTGAGTTGCAGAATTCTGCAACCCAACACACACGGTGCTGTTGTTGCTGGATCCTACCACTCACACAATGTGTGCTTCAGGTTTTAGGATCCCACAACCTGAGGTCTCCCAATGGGTTTTCTGAACTTCAATTGCCTATCTCAGACCTTATCCCATAAATAATTTTTAGGACTCGTAACCTGGATTTCTCATACCTGAAGTATGTGTGACTTGATTTTTTGGAGGGCACATTGCCTAATGAGATATTCTACCTCATTCAAAACTACGTGGCTTTCTACAGTGTGGGTGGTATGATGCACTCACTATAAGCACAATAAACTGACTACAATTAGCTTGTTTTTCCAGATGACATGTCTGCAGATAGTATACAAGTACGCGGTCAGTAAGGCCAGCACTAGATGGTCAGAAGCAGGAGAGTAGAATCTTTAAAGAGGAGAGCACTAAAGTAGGACACTACTACTAGTATAAGTAGCAGCTGTATCAATACAGAGCCAGCAATCCCTCAATATAATCAATCAATGGTCAGCAAGTGCCCAGTTACACATTTTAAGAGAAAAGAAATTACCAAAAAATTGGTGAACAAAAAAAAGTGTCAAGACGAACACTTGCACAGTACTAAAGTGGCAAGCACAGTTGGATCTGAAATAGGGGCAGTCAGAGTAGCGGTTCTGAGGCGGTTCTGGGGTCGGTTCTGAGGACGGTTCTGAAGACGGTTCTGAATTGTTTAAACGTGAGAAAACCGGAATCGCCTTCGAATGTAAAACCGCCTCTGGAGTAGCGGTTCTGGGGTCGGTTCTGAAGCCGGTTTTGGAATCAATTAAATATGTTAAAAAGGTAAGCAAAAGGTAACGAAAACCGAGAACCGGAACCGCCTCGAGTTGTAAAACCTCCTCCAGAGGAGGTTTTACATGGCGGTTCTGAGGCGGTTACGGTTTTGATGCGGTTCTCGGTCCCCAGAACCGTCCAGAACCGCTTGTCAAAAATGGGTCGGTCAAACCTGAACCCGGTTCTCGCACGGTTATGATGAAAATCATTTCCCAGAACCGTCTGCAGAACCGCCCCCCAGAACCGCCCAAAAACCTCTACTCTGACTGCCCCTATTTTGAGAAGCGATTCTCGCGACGGTTCTCGAACCCGTCGTTTCGTGATGATCGTAGTGGTTGCACACGGAACCGTCGTTCCTCCAGAGGCGGTTCTGCAATTCGAGGCGGTTCTGGTTTTCGGCGGTTTTCCCACGTTTTATAAACTCAGAACCGTCGGCAGAACCGACCCCCAGAACCGCCCCAGAACCGCCCCGGAAATTCTACTCTGACTGCCCCTACTGTAGTATGAAAGGCACCAAACGCCAAAGTTCAGCCAAACGGGAGTGTGCTATCGATGCCATTGTTACCGCTTCTTAGCCGCAAATTCTCAGAGAATTTTGTAATGGACGGCGCCCATCATTTTCTCTGGAGACGTACACAGTCTCTCCCAGCAGATTCGAATTGAGAACTCCTGGAGGCTCAGGCAATCAACCACGTAGTTTGTTTCAATTTATTCTGGACGGCGTAGCACTCCAGGTCACGTGAAGAATTACATGCTGTTCAAATCCTCACCTAAATGAAGCGCGGTGCAGACAGGCAAATCTCCAAGGGCGAAGACGAATACGAAACCGAGGTATTTTCCTCCTTAGCTTTGTTTCACCTGTTCAATCTGTTCCAGGAAGTCTCGGGTGAGAGTTTCCAGAAGGCAGACAATGCCGTCTTAGCCACAAGAAAGTTCGCATACTTTTCGTTCACGCATTCAAGTCAGTTTATACGCTCCATAGGATAAAGGGAATGCCACGGCGGACCGCAGGTTCCCTTTCGCCCTTTCCTTCGTCTTCGTCTGATGTATCAGGAGCAAACGGCACACCGGAGGTCAGTTCTTCATTTTGTTGTAGCTGCCACTCAGATGAAAATGGTTACGCAGAATCCTTCCACCCCTCCGCCGTCCAAGTTTGGATCCTTTACTGGCTTTGGTTCGCCGGCCAGCAATTCCAATCCGTTCTCCTTTACACCCCCAACATCATCGCCGAGCTTCCCCCCAGCTTCTTTGTCTTCTAATGTATTTAGAACGACCCCGGCGGCACCTTCTACTTTGTTTGGCTCTGGCACTCCGGCGGTAGCTGCGACAGCTTCCAATGCTGCGAAAACCTTCGCTTCATTTCTCGGGGACACTTCCTCGAAGTCAACAACAAATGCCACCCCACCTCCGCCACTTCAAACAGATAAACCGACATCTGCAACCGACGCTCATGCTGTTGATGACGCTGCAGTCAAGTATTACACGTCTTTGCGTGGATTGAACGTGTCTGTTCTGGCTGCCATCACTAAAGCAATCGACGAAGACCCCTTCATAGACGTGGCTAACCTACTCACTCGATACAGTAACCATCGTGTCGACGTTCAGAAGGAATTTGATCAACGACGGAAACCTGACGGCGTCCCTCCAGCCCCCGCCCCATTTTCCTTTAGTACACCTCCCTCCTCCGCCGCCGCCCCCTCCTCTGCATTCAAAATGCCTTCTGCACCCTCCACCTTCCCCGGCTTTGGTCAGCCCTCAGCAGCTGCGACACCGCAACCCAATGACAAGACTGAGTCGCCAACCCCTTCATCCAACTTCTTCTCTCCCACTGCCTCTGCCTCTACCTCGACCTCAATATCCGCCCCCAAACCCTCTATATTTTCTCCCTCGCTTGCCCCGAAGTCCGCCTTCGGTGCAGCCACTACCTCTTCATTTGGCACTTCTTCTGCTTCTCCTTTCGGTTCAAACACGTCCCCGTCTCCCTTTGGCGGCAAGACCTTACCTTTGTTCAGTTCAGGCAGCCCGAGTGCATTCGGCTCCTCCCCATCCACCCCCTTCTCCTTCGGTGGAAGTGCGAGCGGCAGCATCGGGAACCCCGTTGGATTTGCATTCGGGTCTGGGCTCTCCGGTGGCGCTTCCAAGGCTGCGTCTACAGCGGGGGAGGCAAGCAAGGATGCGAAAAGTGAAAGCACAGGAGAGCCAGAGGTAGAGGAAGTAGAGGCGAGCGGGAGCCAAGAGACCGAGAAGGCCAGCACACCGGGGATGAGTGAGGAAGGAAGCTCCGGGATACTGTTTGGGTCGGAAACTCCGAGTGGGATGGACGCGGAGGGTGAGGGTGAGGAGGACGAAGAGACAGTGCACTCCGCGCGGCTAAAGGCGTTCCGAATGAAACCGAAGGATAAGGGCGGGGAAGGGGGCTGGTTCGACATGGGCATTGGTGAGTGCTGCAATCTCAACAAAAAACGACATGTTCTCTAATCAGCCTCCAACGTAGGTTTCCTCCGCCTCAAAAGACATAAAGATACGTCTGCGCGGCGACTTCTCTTGCGAAATAGCCACACGGGGAAGATACAAATTGTCCGTCGCACCTTCATATAGCTACTTCTGAATGCTGACTTCGTTCAAGAACTTTGCACTTTACAGTGGGCTCAAAGTCTCGCAGTCGAAGAAGGCCATCACGTTCGTAGGTCACGATGACGCCGGTGAGTCTCAGACGTACAGCCTGCGTCTGCGGACGGAGGAGATGGCGGTCGAGCTTAAAAACGCGCTGGAAAAGGAGATAGCGCAGGTCAATCCAAGCTGAACGACTCCGGTCCCTTTTTTATTACCATCGTAGTACATACTTGCTTTTTGTTGTGATCTTATGCGCTGTTCCGCATATTATACTTAAATACGCTCTACGTCTAATGTCTGATCCATTTAGCGAACGGATTCACCAGAATTGGCTATTTTGCCCCGATTTTATACACCAAAATCGGGCCCAAGGAAACTTGAAAGGAACATACCTCTATGCACCCCCCAAAAATGCCCTTACAGTCTTGGACCGTTCCTTGGGTCAAGTGATCACCATTTGTTCCTATTCACCCAAATGAGGCCTGTTTTTGTCCATTGCAAGTTTCAATACCATGTAAATAGTTGGTCCCTTGAAGATAGCCTACTCAAAAAGTCCACAATGTGTGCAGTTTCCATTTTATAAAATAAATACAGCCAACCCAAGGACCGGGACAGCTGATCGGTGATTTTCCCACATTTTCGATGGGCTCAAAAACATAATCTGGCATGTCTGGCAACTCAGGACTGTACTGTAGCTACCAGAGTACATGCTAAGGAACATTTTGACATATATAACATAATATTTTGTTGAGGAGGTGTCGTTGCAGCTATGGAGATTGGTCAACCCAAGGACCGGGGTCAACCCAAGGTCCAAGACTGTATCGTGTTTAAATGTCCGATCCGTTATACGGACGGGGCTCAAAAAACGAGCACCTCGGGCTGATCCTAGTGCGGACGGGCTGGCGGTGTCTTGGGCGGTGTGCGGAAATGGTCGGCCCCGGGAAGCTCCACCAAAGCCTTGTCCGGGCAAAACCCAAGATTTTGGCCTCAAAAACCCCACGTTTTGGCGAGTTTTGGACCTCAAAAACCCCAAGTCGGACAAGGGTCATCACGTGGGTCACGCGTCGCCCTCGCCCAAAAATGTCACAAAATAATGTCTGTCAATCAAAACCTGGCCACTCTAGGCCCAGAATTTGGGAAGAATTCTTGGGAAAATTCCCTCAAAAACCTCAACTCTGGACAAGGCTTGGCCATTTTTGGCCTCAAAAATCCCAACTTCGGACAAGGAAATCACCATTTTTCGGCCTCAAAAACCCCAAAATCCGGACAAGGCTTTGGTGGAGCTTCCCGGGGCCTGAAATGGCGAAATTCACCGTCAACCAGACTCTATACCGAGCGATGAGAAGACAGTAGAGCGTAATCGTTCTCAAGGATGGTTTATGATTAGATCAGCTGGGTATTATCTGCCAGTGGCTGTACGGTTATCTGCCATGGCTGCCTGTACCTTCATAACCTAGCCCTCCAATTTCGTAAAAATAATAATTTAGACTCACATACGAATATAAAAACGATCTGCCTGTTCAGATTGTTTGGGTATGTCCAGTACGACTCGAGATTCGGGGATGGCAGATAATTTGCGTGACTGGCAGATAATCCGTCACGTCACGCTTATCTGCCATCGACACCGTCCTCAAGCTACTGGTCTTCATGTGTCACCAAAGTTGCGAGCGCTCTTGTCAACATGTTCTATATCCCATTCTGTTGTGTTTGGCACCGCGGGTCACACAAATGGCTGAGAAATAGTGTCCAGATCACCGGGATGAAATTCAGCCCAGGTTGGCTCAATTCAGGCCAGAATCCAGCAACACTTTACCACACCCACATGGCCAATATTCTTGTTGAAGCTTTCCAGCTATTTCTCTCTAAATTTCTACTCTCCACACGCAGATGTCGTCGACAAGTTTGCGGGACAGAATTACTTGCACCCCCATGTCACGGCGACCAACCGATAGCCTCCCAGGATTTAACTGCGGCAACCATTGATCTGGTGCGCCAAACGGGTCAAATCTTCTCTGTTATCACACTTGACGATGGCCAAGAAATGCCAGATTTCAATTCTATGGGGCTCGCCAATTCCCATCCCCGAATTGCCCAAGACTTGTGGTCCGACCTTCGAACTCTCATTAGCAGGGTTTGCCCGAGGCAAGTGTGACCGCTACGCTTGAATCACAGACACGTCATGACAAGCGCGGGCCATAGCTTGATCAGGTATTTGCCGTCCATTTTTTCGGAGTAAAATATTCTGACCTTTGTTTCAAACAATTTCAACCTCAGAATCCAGACTCAGACCGACACCCCGCACTCAATAACCCCGCCGCAAGTGATCCCAACATCGAGTCTGCAAACGAGGCGTCGAGTCGTACCTGAAGACAAGTGCAAAAATAAAATGCGTACCTGCTGGCGGTGTCACCAAAGTACGTGTCCAAGCAATAAGATTTTTTTCAGGTGTCCTGCCCATGAAAGGTGCCATACAAACGGTGCCAACATCCTGCTGGTTGCAGAGGGATTGTGGAGGGAATAAGTGCACATATGAGCAACGTGGATGAGTCTAGGCAGCAGCTTTCTAGCATATGTATTAGTTCGAACATGTAAATGCGCCTTCCGAAACCTTCTTAGTACCACAGCAATGGTGCGAATCTGAATCCGAAAATCTCCTTTTTTTCTCTATCTCTTTCCTTTTTTGATTTCTTTTTTGTGTTTCCTTCTTCGGACACCCAGTACAATGGAAAAAAAACCTCAAGGATCTATATAAATTCTGGACTTTGATGGAGGGGTCCTCTGACTCAGACAACTCGCATCGACGGCAACACTACTCAGAGGACCCCCCCATCAAATCCTAGACTAGATTGGACGTCCTTACTTTACATATGCCTCTCCTGGCTGAACAGCTTCGGCTTGGGGCCCGCTGCCGCGACGACTGTCGCGAACGTGCTCTGCGACGTGGCCCTCCGCGGCACTGCCACCGAGGGCGAGCAAGAGCCGTCGAATTTGCGCGTCCGAGTCCTCATCGGCGGGCGGAGCCGCCTCGAAGACGGTTCGGCCACTGCATGGTGCGACACCGTCGCCGCGCACAGGAACCTCGTCGCGCTGCAAATGCCACAGAGCGGCATCGGCGAAGCGGGGTTGACTACTGTTCGATCGGGATCGGGAACTAAGTTATCTACGTCGTATCAAGTCACTACAAATAGTGAACGGGAGGCTCTTTCACCTTTATCGTTCACGCCGTCCTAGTCCTATTTGAGTGCTTGATTTAGCCACTGCCGTCGCTTCGTTTCCAACACCCCGAGGGAAGAGGGAAGCGTCGTCCTGGAAAGGGATATCGAAGACGACGAAGACGCGGCCTTCCTCGACGTGATGCCCGTTATTTTCTCAGTCACCGCTGCAGACTCTTTTGACTTGACGAGGGTGGCAACTGATACGATGCTAACGATACTGGCTCGACGTTTTGTGACAATTACCCAGTATTTGTCTTTTCACGGAATCTGAATCGATTCGCTCCAAGTAACGCGATGCCATTATTTGACTTGACAAAACACAGCGAACGTTGCACGATTAAGATTCAGATTCTGAAGCTCTAACAATATCGTTGTTGCTTGATACATACAATTGTGTTGCGGAGTGCAGTGCGTTGTACACCAAAATTTGCGATAAATACGAAAGAAGCAGCGTTGTCTGGCGCTGAAGCGGGACGCACACTTGTCACTTGCCTGTGAAGTGGCTCTGCGCGTTGTGCCATATCGAGTTGAGCACGAACGCCTCGCTGAGGAGCATCTCTATCTCGTGGTCACCCCACTCCTGCGTAGGGAGCGACTGCAGGAACATGATGATACCCTGTCGGTGGATGTATGTGAGAAACGAGTGCAGGGGGGGTTGTGTGCATTGAGAACGGACCTGGAAGTCCATCTGCCGCAGCTTCTCGCTCCATTTTACCAGGAAGGCCGAGCACACGTAGAGGTGGAACTGCGAGAAAGCGTCGGGGCCTTCGGCCTGCACCGAAGTTGATTCAATATAACCAGAGTGTATGGATTGCGACGCACTAGATAAGTGTCCCACATGCGGATCGTATTGCGTACGCTGATCTCGCGCATGAGGAGACAGTTCATCCACCGGAACGCGAATTGCATGAACTCGACGTTCTGCTTGTCAAGGTGCGCAGATAGCGGCGCTGCAAGGCGGAGCGTCAGCACGCGCGGCAGTACAGGCAGGGGACACACCATCGATGCGCGCGACGAGTTCCACCATGCGCCGCACGCTGCGCTGGATGCCCGGCTGTGCGAAGATGTAGTTGTCCTGGATGCCGTCGAGCAGACGCGAGAGGCACCAGAACGAGTCCGCCTCGACTGCGTCGAGAACACGCGCGGGGAGGTGCGACGGGTCAAACGCCTCCGGGTCCGAGTCGATGTAGGCGGAAAGGAACACCTGGAAGAACGGCGTGACGAGATCGTTGATGCCTTGCACGTACCCACTCGCGGGGTGTCGGATCGCCCAGACGTACAGGATGCGCTCGAGGCTCTGCGGGCACCACTCAGTTCACAGCGTGCAAAGGAAGGAAAGAAGGGACGCGCACCCGCTGTGTTGCACCGTGCATCCAGAGGCGAACGCCGGGCCGCGTGCGCGGGACGTCAATCTCGATCTGGTGCCAGATCTGCTGGTCGAGGCCCTCACGGTCGCGGGCAAAGGCGAGCTCAACGAGGGAGAGGTACTCGCCGCGCTTGCGCGCGAGGGTCGTCGAGCGCAGCGGCGTAGGGAGGGGGAGGTAGCCCTGTGGTCGCATTAGCATCGGGCCGGGGAGGCGCGCGGAGGCTCACAAGCAGGAGCTGCCAGGCCATGGGGCGCAGATCGGCAGGGATACCCGCCCACGCGAGCTTGCGCAGCTCGGCTGCAGCCAAGTGAGCGGGCGTAAGTAGGACATATTGTACACCACACACCGATGTTCACATCCTGGCTGGACAGACAGTCAACGAACTTGTGTCTCCGGTTTGTGCGTATGGAACGCTCGCGCATGAGCTTCTCGGAGCGCTCTGCGTTCTCGGGGGACGTCGGCGGACTGCGCCGCGGGGGCGACTGCTCCGTGCGGCGCGATCGATGTCTAACTCCACACAGGGGATCTGGGGGCGATGAGCACACGCCAGCGGGGAACAGGGAACAGCGCACCGTTAAGGATGTCCTCGACGTCCTCTCGGACGAGGCCTTGGTCGGACTTGGGTTTGTGGTTGAGCGGGGGATGATGTCCATCGGCTCCATTGCTTCTGGCTCGAGGTCGCCGAGGATCATATCTCCCTCGACGTCGGCATCACCCCTGGCATCGTCGTTGTCGGGGACGCTGTCGGAGCCGTGGGGCGGCGGGGGCGAGCCGGACTTTGTTTTGACGATGGTCCATCCGTTTTGCTTAAGGACCTCGCGGGGCGGGTAGGAGCTGGGGTTGGGTGCGGAGACGTGGGTGTATGAGAAGGCGAGGGTGGAGGAGGAGGCGTTGTTTGCGGGCCGGGGGACGGGCTTGGGGGCCGTGCGGTGGGACGACTGGCGGGGGGAGTCGTCTGTGTCGGAGGTGCTGTCCCAAGCGTCGTCCTCTGCCCAGTCTGCGGGTGTGCTGTACGTCGAAGGGTGGATCGCAATATGTGGCCGCGCTGGCGGGGGCCGTGCGCTCATGCTAACAGGAGCCCGTGGGAAACAACCACAACACTACCCTCTCCCATTACTCTACTCGCTCTGCCCGCTCCCTTGCTCTCGCCACATACACCCCAATCTTGTCCACCAGATACTGCCCCACTCCGCTCTCCAGCACCTCAATCTCTGCCTTGCGTCGCGAGTGTAGTATGCGCGACAGCTCCCTCCTGCACAGAGGTCAACACCGATCTGTCTACAATCAGCACACACACCTCCACTTGCTCGGCAGCGGTGTCAGGCGACTGAGCATCGCTAACGCCTAGCATGCGTCAGCGATCTGCCTCCGTCCTCAAGCCCCCACCCACCTTCTTCTCGTCAGCCTTGCTGATCGGCAACAGTGCGTCCCGGTCTACCCCATAGCTGCGGCCGGTCACAAAAGTTCTGCGAAATGCGGAGACCGTCTACCTCGCTAGCTCACTCGCAAACACCCCCAAGTACTTGACGCGCCCCGCCGCGAGCTTCGCGCCCTCGTGCTGCATCCCACGGCTGCCGTACTTGTACACGGAGAGGATGTCGAGCCCGTACGGATCGCCGTCGACCAGGCCCAGGATCGGTATCCTACCCGCGTCTCTAGTAAATGCGCATCCACCTGGGGGACCACGCACCTCCGTGGAAGACACTCGGATAGCGTCGCCACCAGCTGGCGCGTCGCGATGTCGGGGTAGCCTTTACCCTGCGCCATGGTTATCAGCTGTCCGTTGTAAGCACCGTTGCACGGACCGTGATTATGAGTCCCCTTCCGCTCAAGTCAGGGTGGTCCGCCAGTCTGAGGCGACAGAGTGTCTGGAAGACAGCCTGCAACCAGTTGCGTCAGCACACACCACCGCGACCTCGGCACGCACGTCTTTCTCTACCACCAGCACCCAATCGACGTCCTCGCCGACTGTGAATGACTGGATGTCCTCGCCGACGGGGATCAGCGCGCCCTGCAATCTATGAGAGAGTTCGTTGAAGAAACCAGAGTCAACGCGCCTCAGTGTCGTTCGCGTGCACCTGCTCGCCTGACCGGAGATGTATTACCAGCCCTGATCCGCATACCAGGCCCTTGGAGGTCGCGCGCTGGTCCTGGTCAATGCACGAGCAGGATGGCCATCAACGAACGGCTCACAACGTTCAGATCGGAGCGCTCCAGTGCAAACGTCGCCGCCACGTCGTCGACCAGCTGCGGGAAAACTAAGCGAGCCCCGAGAAACAGAGGGAAACGGACTGACGGTATCCACGACCTTCTGCGTCTTGAACAGCGGCACGTCCCTGTAATAAATATCCCTGCCAAAGATATACTCAGCTGCGTCCTCCAGTAAAAAGGAAAAATCTGCACACCGTTTCGTTGCTGGCACGCCATCCATGACCGCCTCGTGCATCGCATTCAGCACCTTGAACAGTTGGGCTGTATACAAGTAAAAACTTTGCAGCGAGACGAAGCGCATACATCCACCTACCAAACGGCCGCGCACTCCCCGTCGCGCGTTTAACGGGGTACCGCATCGTCCTGAGTACGGGGGATCTACATCCGATTCGAGTTGAGATTTACGAGTTGTTTGTCAGACTGGATGAGTTCAGGCAAGGAAGCAAGGGCGCGCACCCGTCCACCGCCGCCTTCGTGCGATCTGCGAGCCGCAGCTCGATGCCGCGTTTCGTGCCCCCCGACGGCCTCTCGGCTTCGGCTTCGCTCTCCGCGTCTGACGCGGAGCTGTTGGCGCGCTGCGTCGCCATCTTCGTGGTCCTTGGCGGACGGCTGAGCTGTGAGAGGAACGCTGCGACGAGATCCTCGATGCACTCCGTGGGGTCTGGCGTGGTGTCATGTCCTTCCTCGTCTTCGTGCTCGTCTGAGCTGTTCGAGAGCAGCTCAATGTCGCTGGCATCGTCTGCCATTGTCTGCCGTAAACTTTAAAGTTATTAGTCTAAGTAACTTAGTAAGCAGAGTGATCGACACGCTGTGACGCTATCACGTGCGTGCGTTAAATGCCTTCTGCCCCTATGTCACACATTAGGAAGTGCAAACATGCACCAAACCCTCCGAGGCACCGACACCAAACGGCGGGGATGGCGTCCATGGAGTGGGACACGTTTGTCTAGGTATAGGCAGGATTGTCATCGATGTGTACCGGTGTGCTAACAGCCATTAGCTTGCAACGAATGCGCGCCAGGGCCTTAAGGACGAGCCAGGCGACTCCGAGTCCAGCGTGAGATTCGGCCGCACCTCCTGAGTGCTAGGTTGCTCGTCGTGATGGCTGCGGTTTCTCACTTAACGTCCCTCTACTAGTCCATTACATTCCACAAGCGTATGTTGTACGATTTCGCACAGCATTCGAGCTGACTCGATACATTCCTGCTTATTCAGGCCATCCCATCCCGTCCCGACTGTTGACCCTGTCATGTTGCGGGGGTTTTTGAAGAAGCTGAAGAAAAAGTATGACCGGAGCCACGCGGACCTCGTCGAGTTTCAGTTCCTCCATGGACCATCCGAGTCTTGATTCAAATTGAAGCCCCGAGTCCCTGTCATCCATGTACATACATGAATATTGTCCTGACATTTCATGTTGAGCGCGGCGGTTGCTACGTCGGTCAAAGTCGAACATAACGTCTTGCCATCATCGACGCTCAGATGGATATCAGGGGCTATCAAGCAGTGCGGAGAAGTACCGCATCCACTAAAAGAACTCTCTTGGGTTGCTCTTGGGCGCTTGAGATTTGGGGATTGAGACAGAGATATATTGCAGTAAAACAAAATCAAGAAGTTAAGTTAATGCACCAGCAGCAGCATGCACATGAGGATAAGATTCAGATTAGGTTTGGAGGAAGTCGGCTTCACTCCAGCCGTAGTTTCTCTTCAGCTTCTTGGCGAATTCCTTCAACATGACGGGCTGGATAGTCGGATCAGGATGCGCTAGTTAGTATGTTGTGTCAGTGGAGGAACTGGAGAAACAGCCATGGTACATACGCTTATGGAACGTGATGGGCTGGGAAGGACAATGAGCAGCACTCATTAGCGGACAAGTCAGTACTTACAACATCCTTTGGGTCCGGAGGATCGAAGCGGACACTGGATCCTGCAGTGCTCGGATCGAACTCGAAGCCCATCTCCCTCATCAACTGAGCGGGGACGTCAGCAAAGAGGATGGGGAAAAGAAGAAGAGGGAAAACATGTACCTTGAGGAACGTCTCCCACTTCATCGGCGCCGTCCCCTTCGTCTCGTCCTCCGACGTCCTGAGGAGCTGATGCATGCTCACCGTCGTCTTCTTCGTCAGCCGCGAGAACCAGCTATTCTTCGGCTTCTTTGGTTCCTCCTCCTTTGGCCCTTGCTGCCCAGGCCGAACTTCGACATGAACCCGCGCTTCTTCTCCTTCTCCTGGACGGGCGCCAAGGACGACGGGTCCGCCCGCGACTTGACCTTCATCTTCGCATCGAGCAGGTTCTCCGATTTCAAGTACGAGCGGGCCGACTGCGGAACGGTCTGCTCTACGGGGAGGCTCAGCGAGACCGTCGACATCTGCGCAGCCAGACTGGTCCGCGAGGCGGCGGCAGGCGACTTGGGCGCCGGCGCCGGCTTCTTGGGCGCAGGGGAGGTGACGAGGGAGCGGTCGTCGCTGCGACCGGCGGCGAAGACGGGGCCGCCGCTTCGGGCTCAGGAGAAGTAACCGCGGTGGGCTTCTTCTTCTTCTTCGGTTTCTTCTTCTTCTTCTTTGGCGTAGTCACCGAGACGTCGTCTTCATCCTCAACTTCCTCCACCGTCGCTTTTTGGCTTTTCGGGGCCGGCGCTGGATGTATGTTTGTTTAAAAAGCGCTGACCAAATGTTTCTAAAACCGACCTGTAGTAGTGGATGGGGCAGGCTCGGGCTTCTTGGGAGGAGGGGAGCTCCACTCTTGGGTTTCCCAAAGAAACCCGTCTTGGGATTGCGGGGAGCCGGAGTCTTGGTCTTCAACTTCGGACTTGAGTTGAAAACACGACCTACGATTGAGATTGATGATTATTGTCTCCGTCGATCGACCGAGGACTTACCTCTCAAGGATCCCAATAACTTCAGGAAAGCATTTCCTTTAGAATCCTCGTGTCGGAAAGGATCGATGTCTGCATTACTATTTGCAGAATCGAATAAATCGCCTTCGTGAGCGGTGTCCATAGCCTCCCGGAGCATCTCACGGATCTCGTCCTCTTGATCCTCGTCGTACTCACTCTCGTCATCATCATCATCATCCTCTTCGTCGGAATCGCTGTCCTCACTGTCATCCTCGTCCGAGGAATTCGAAACTGATTGCAGGTCGGGCATGGAGTCATCACTTTCCTCCCCGTTGGTGATCGCCAGAGGCTTCTTCTTGCCCTTCGTACTAGGTCTGAAAGACGGGCCATCATCATCGGAATCGAAACCCAAGGAGCCGCGCGGTACATAGACCGAGTTCCATTGAGGAGTACGATTCAATGCCTCCTCCAGCTGCCATAACGTGTCAATGTCGGTGCCAGAAACCTCTGAGTAGTTCTTTGCTCCATGTAAGGTTTATAGCAACGCAGATCAACGTGCGGCACGTACAAGATTGATGTATTTCCACATATTGTCGAGGATAACGGGTTTCCTGGTCTTTGCTATAGGGAAGATGATATCCTTGAAATTGGCAACCTTCTCGGATGCAGCCGCAGAATGGTATTGAGCATCAAGCCATTGCTCGTACTCAGCCGGCATTTGACGCGGAAGGTTTTTCCACGCTTCCCCTTCCGGACCGAGCAACGGTGCCTCGAGCAACCCTTGCAGTTCCACCGACACCTGCGGGGTGTAAGCTCCACAACGAGAGGGTGCGACAACAGGCCGTACCGACAAGTCACCAACAGCGTCCCAAAGCGTCTGAGGGAAACGTCTAGCTTCCTTGGGAGATTCATCCACGGCATCATGCAATATTTGGTACAGAACGGTCATGGGATAAGGAGCGCGGGGGAAACACATCTCCAGGATAATGGAATCGATAAACGACTTGCCGGCGGCCTTCAATGCACCCCAGTCGAAGACATATTCGGAATCAGGACAGAAGGGTCGGCAATCTTGAAATATTGGGCGTAATGCGCTGCAGAAAGATAAACGCTGAACAAGATTTGGTGAAACAGTAGGGAGGAGCTTACGCGTAGTTGTAGCCAAGACAGAGAACTTTTCCTGACTCATGTTGACCAAAAGACTGACGAGGTCGTACACAACGAGATATCTCGATCTCAGACTGTCGTTATGTTTCAATTGTGTCTTGACGCTGCTGTCCATTAAGCCCTCATCCTGAAGATCGTGCAAGGTGTCTGCAACGAGCTTCCATGCGGAGGCAAGCATATAGGCGTTGTGGATCCTACCATCATGACCCGTTCACCACAATTATCTCAAGTGCAAGTGGAAAATACCCACTTGTTCGCAACAACTTTAGCCATGGCCGTCGCAGTCTTCGCGGGCTCCTGTTTTTTGGGGTCCTTGGATGGCTTGCGAGCCGCCCATTCGGCGTCGATGATGGAAGTAAACATGGCAGGATCTCGCAGATTGGCAATATCGTCGAGGAATGCTGCAATTGTTGACCATGTCTCAACCGCAGCTCGTTAAAATTATGGAGCTTCTTGGCATACCACTGCATTGCGAATCGGCAATTTTCAAGCACATGTCAAGGCGAAAGGGGTTTAGCACAGCTCTCTTCGATTTTTCCACAAGATCCTCTTGGGATCGTAGTATTAGCGTTGGACTACGTGACTTTGCATGTATGGCCTTACCAGCTAGAAGGTCGAGTTTCTCTCGGCCGAGGAGCTTCGAGACAACCATGACCTCTCCTGTGCCACGAGCGCCATGTTTTCCGTTGCGGAGAACGAGGGCACGAGCAGTGGTGGGTTTGTTGCCAGTTTCATCGCGCTTCGACTGGCGTTTGGCCGACAAATGCTTCGCCCCCACAGGCACGAGAGCGGTCGACGTCGGGGCTGAGGCCACCTTGGGCTTGGGCGGCATCATGAAGAGCAAATTGGATGTTGTCTGTGTTTCACAATCCAATGTCTCCAGGCAATGGATCAAGTCGACATCGACACATATTTCAAGTTGAAATTCCACCGGTAAAGGCGATTTACGCTCCTTTCGGCAGTCTCCTGATCATCACTGCAATAAACGTCGCATCACCCTGCACTGCTATTACAAGGGGCCAGGGCTGTCCACCATCAACCCGGCACATGGCGGTGCCACCCAACACGATAACTGTCCGGGCTCGACGCCTGTCCTGCAAGGCAGCTGTAACGACGATCCACTTGGGCGTGGCTGGAGCATTTGCTTTTTCGTTCTTTTTCTTTCTTCTTTTCCCTTCGCCTATTCCTTGGGGCCTCGATGGCCACCTCTTTCAACCTTACCAGTATGCCCCGTTTAGCCCCTGCCCGAAAAGGATCCTGATGACGTCCCAAAGTTGAAGATAGTTCGCCATTAATTTCTTACGGCCCCAGCGGCGCTTGGATCGACGCGCCCTCTAACGCCACGAACGGTCTGGTGTGTTGCTTGCTGCATACAAGAGGCCCATGCTCACCGAGTATAGGCGTACTCTGGTAATTCCTTTCATCAAACCACTGCGCCTGGCGCGACGGCTACAATCAACTTTAATGGTTCGAACTCGTTTATTCGTCTCTTGCGCACGGCTGCAGCTGACGCGTGTATAGGCACCGGAATCTCATTCTATGGTGGTCGCAGACCAGACTATGGTGTATACACCATTACCGTGGATGGCCAAACAATCGTGTCCACGAGCGCCACAGGTCCTGGAGTCGCAGCTCAACAACTTCTCGGATCTGCTACCGGGCTCGCGAATGGGCCCCACACTGCGGTCCTAACCAATACTGGAGTTGGGATGGACATAGACTGGATAGACATGCAGACGCAGGTTGGTTCCGCTGGGTGAGTTTCTCCACGCGTCGTGTGCCTTCCACCGTCCTTACATGACTCGAGGTCCACGACCACATCAACGATCTTTGACGACTCGAGCCCGGAGATGACCTACGCAGGCACTTGGGAGACGAGTAATACTCCATCTTATCTCAACGGCACCATTCAGTAAGTCTCATAATTTATATGCCATTCGTTACTAATTGGGATCCTAGTTACACCCAGAGCCCTGGTGCAGCGGCATCTCTCCCGTTCTCAGGAAATGCCGTGGCGGTATATGGCACCGTTTCACCGGATCATGCCAACATCCAGATCTCGGTCGACGGCAAAACTACGATGGTCAATGGCGGACAGGATTTCATTTCAGAACTTCGTCCCAAGGTGTGTACGTGTGCGAACCACCGAATATTTATTGATGCGTTGCCCTTCAGACCTTACTGGTGAGTTGTTCACAGCTCCCAGTGCCGTGGAAATAACTGCCTGTCCAGTATTATGCCAATAACCTGGACTCGACACAACACATGTTAATTGTTACGAATCCAGGCCCACAAGGCGGGTCTGGTCCTTTCATCGACCTTGACTCCATCACAGTCTACTCTGCAAGCTCCATGGATGGAATTGGTAATGTCAACGGCCAAGCGCAATCTAGCCCCGTTGCAAACCAAACCGGGTTCGTTGTATCTGCGCTCTCGTATGTTAGATTTTCATCTTACTTCCCTACGCATAGATCTGGTCATGAGTCCTCTGGTCTTTCCAAGGTGCTATGATTGGTATAATCGCTGGCAGTGTCCTTGCGGTTGTGGCCGTACTCGCTCTCATCGCGGGTCTGTTACTGTTCCTCCGGCGGAGGAAGCGCAGACAGCACCCAATCGACCCAAAGACGCCTGTAGACGCAGAATTGCCTTTACAGGGACCAAATATGATGCAGTTTACTCCGGTTTCGCCTTCACGGCCAGTGCCGACTTTCTCGCGGATGTCATCTCATTCAATCGCGCCGAGCTATTACTATGGGACGGATAACAGCTCGCTTGCATCTCTTGCCTCGACGACGCCGATGGTGCCCAAGGTGCCAACTTTGAGCATGCCCAAAATGCCGTCAAGATCGCAACAGGGCGTGATGGTAAGTCGTGACACTTACCGCTGTCTCGGGACGTGTGAACTAAGCCTGATGTAGATCCCGAGCCGAGGGCCGGGCAGGCCGAGTCGGCCGCCTTCGCTGGAGCTACCCCCGTAGCCGATCTGAGCCTGGGATTGGGAGGAGGCTCTTATCTTAGCTTGGATGCCTGTAGTGGTAGTATATTCAATACAAGAGTACCAATTTCTGACCCAGGGGAGAGTTGACCCCAGAGTGTGGATGGAAACCGGGATCAGTTGTTTGGGATTGTAACTCCGCCGTCAACGATGTCCATGGCAGTGATGATATAGTCAGATCCTTGCTGCTCCCGACCTCAGTGTTCTTCCCCTCTTTTTCTCCCCCCCCCTCCATCCCGGGCTCGAGCTGTGCTCCTTTACTACTCTTTCTTTCTTTCTGGTTTCCACCCTTCGCGTTGACACAACCCTTCTTCTCTGCCACCCGACAAAGTTCGCGTCAAAAGCAGCGCTCACCACTTTCTTTAACCAAGCAAACGACACACCCTCAAGACCTATCGAATAAATGGGAAACCTTGTTTGGCATGAATATTCGCGCTACGTGAGCATCACAGCGAGCGCTTGTGAGTTGACCTACGACCGGTGTCATTTCACCTTGCTTATCGAGTGCGCAGATGCGGTGTGGGCTGGATTCTTCGGCCTATTCTACCGCAAATTCTTCTGGGACTTTGTCGGTGGCACTTTGCGGGACCCGGGAGGGCTCCAGTACGTGTCCAAATCCTGCTCCCTGTAGCCCCTTCTGAACCAGGCACATAGACCCTCCCAGAGCGCGGCCATCTTCATAACTCTCATCGTCAAGGCACCTGTCATTCAAATCATCACCATACTCATCGCAACGTTCATGCTCGCTCTTGAGAATCCACTGCCACTCTTGAAGTCGCTTTCGATCCGTCGCAGTTTGGTCTTTAAGGTCGTTATCCTCGTATTCCAGGCATTCTTCGCTATCCTCTTTTACCAGGTATGCTTGTTCTGGGAACTATTGTTGGCCTTGCTCACACTTGATGTAGGGTACGAACGCCGCGCTCTACTCAACTGTGGCGATTATAGGCTATACCCGTGCGATATTACTTGGAGAAAAGATTGAGGAAGCGAAGGCGAACAGAGGGAAGGGTGAACGGGCTTGACCCCAGGTCACCGTATCCCAACCCATTTTCGATGGCTGTGAAACGCTGGAAGGAGGGATGGAAGTAACCAACTACAACAGTCTGCGACTGTTTTTCACTCTTTCAAAGATAGGGTATCTTCTTCGTTGTCCCGGTTTCCTCACCCCCCGCCTTTCAACAACACTCAAATTTTCACTATATGTTACCGCTCCATCGTGTACTTTACCCACTCGGATGTTGTTTCCGTCTACATAGTTCGGGTTACCTGTACCGGCTGATAGCCTGAATTTCGGCCACACAACTGTGCGCCTTCAATTGGCGACAACCTCGTTGTCGCGCACCAATTTGCACGGATAAGGCTGAGAGTGTCATACGTTAATTGTCAAGCTCCGTAGACCTCTGTGCGCTCATGGACCTGGAATACACGCGCCTCCACCTTGACCTCTGGCCACCATGACTGCAGCTGAAATTCTGAAGAAACTCGGTCCTAGCTTCGAGAAAGCCCAAGCTGCAGGAGATCTCCTTTTCTTCCCCTCTACCATCGCGAAACACCCTGAATCCGGCATAGAGGTCATTCTTGCCCACTGATCAATATGCATCTTGGACTGATCTGGTGACGTTGCAGTATGAGATCCGGCTTTGCCCTGCACTTCAGAACAAACCACACCTGCCAACTCCCCATTTCACTACTGAAGGTAATTCCGCATCACAAGGAACGAAGAACAATGGCCACGACCCTTTTGAGCCCCGTACAATGCGAACCTATACATCGGGGATCTGCAGGACGACGACAGTAAAGAGGATTATGCCGTTCTGGTCTGTCTGCACTCGTGTTTCTTGGCGATTCAACTCAAGTATCTTTCGATTAGCTGAACAAGTACTCTGTGGTCCCCGAACATTTTCTTTTGGTGACCAAAGGTTTGCGTTTGATCACTGGCACTCTCAGGCCAAAGGGCCAACTAAGGCTTGGCCCACAGAATTCAGGTCTCAGGCGTCGCCTTTAATGCCGCCTGACCTCGTTCAAACTTATCTGCTGCTCGTAGCCGCACGTAAAGCCCGGAAAAATCTCTTTGCATTCTATAACTGTGCGCAATCCGGGCTTTTCTTTTGGGGCTGGCCTGGGTGATTAACTTGTGCACTTGTCAAGGTGGAGATAACTCCGGCGCGTCCCAGGCGCACAAGCATGTCCAATTTATTCCCCTCGAAGATGAAGACGGCCCTCCCATAGAGTACCTTGCACGGAGCGTTAAGCTAGAGAATCCAGGTATGCGTTCGTGATCTTGATTCACCCCATCTCATCCCACCTCACTAGACACGCCTTTTGCACTAAACTTGACATACGCAAATCACGTATATCGCTTCCCCGATCGATTTTATACGTTCACTCCCGAGAAGCTCGAGGTCGTCTTGGCTCAAGCCTTCTTAGCGCTTCTGGACCTCATCATCTCAACGATCCGCCACGATCCAGACTACCCCGCCGGCAAGCCATCGTACAACGTCGTGATCACGCTGGAACATATGCATCTGGTGCCACGGCGACAGGAAGAACATATTCTGGAGGAGACAGGTGACAAGCTCAGTGTGAACGCGTTGGCGTTTGCTGGGATGCTCCTCGTCAAGAGCGAGCGGGAGCTGGAGGCCGTCAAGACGGAGGGCGTTGGTAAGATTCTGCGAGCCGTTGGATTAGAGAGCGTGCACGAACTACAGGTTGCAGGTACAAGTGCGGAAGCCGTAGATGTGGAAAAATAGGAACTCACAACTTCTACTTGGTGCAGTATTGAATTTCTTGAACACCAAAATGTAAGAGTGGAGGCGGCGTTGAATAGAGAAGTTGAACACCCACGATAATTGCCATGTCACACGTAAAATATGTGAGCGGTAATATTGAACACCGTATACGGTACTATACCCAAGTTTTAGTGTTTTGCGCGCCCCAAATACCCTGCATTCGCGGACTGAGATCTATCTGACTTAGACAAGCCCTCTGTACGCCGCGAATTCGTCGTCATTCTCGTCTTTCGCACTCAGCTCGATAAATGCCCTCATAGCAAAGCCAAGCTCCCTGCCAACAAGATGATCCAAAAATCCTCCAGCCAAATCCATCCCTGCCAAAAAAAAAAAAAACAATCAGGAAAATCGTGGGGGTCGGGTTCATGCCAGTCTAAACCTGCGGTTATACCGGAACCAGTCCAGATCTTTTTTCTTCACTGACGACCCATCGCGCTTTAGCAACCCAGGTGATGGGAAGATCCTTGTCTCTTCCTAATAATAAAAGCTTCAGTTGATGCCTTCTACCTAGTTTGTAGATGCAGATCTTACCGTCACCTGACGGAAAGCGCTCTTGTTTGTAGTTGCTCGCTTGCCGTTCAGCAGGCCGGTTCGTGCCAAGATCAGCGACCCGGTGCATACTGTCAATATATACTGAGCGCCAGGGCTTTGTCTTTTAATGAAGTCCGGTAATGAGCTGGGAGGAGCCAACGGAGGGGGTCCTAAAATGGTGTCACTCCTGAATCTAGTTATTATGTTCACAATTTACCTCCCGGGATCAAAAATATCGAATTGCTCCTTCGCATCGTCGTACGTCAAGGAAGGAAGAATAAGCGGCCCGCAGTGGGCTGGACAGGATCCATAGTATGTGAGAGATACGTGAACTCGATATTCAGGTCAGGCAAGTCCTTCGAAACGTGCGGCCGGATTCCATTGAGCGCTCGTTCCCGATTGTTGGACGACAGAATTCCCAAGAGTTCGACAGGGCCTTGAAAGTCCGTCATTGTTACCCTTTGGTAGAGGCATACGGCG